>CAPT01000084.1:0-97162 GCA_001039675.1 Nakaseomyces delphensis CBS 2170
TACATATATATATATATATATATATATATATATATAAAATCCATAAATAACTTTGAATATAACTTCAACTAAATACTTTTAGCACAGTAATTGTTCTTTTCCAGAACTTATTCTTTTGCACGTGATCACTAAAATTTAGGCCAGTAGTTTGAACATTGTGGGATCGGCCAAGTCTGAATAGGAAATCTTCATTGATACATAATGAGGGATAAAATCGATTAAGATGGACGAGGTGAGTGCATAAGAAAGGAGTAAATACACAGAGTAACTTAAGATGAGAGCAACTAGTCGATCATTGTTAAAAGTATGTTACCAGCAACCGTCTCTTTACATTTTTTTTATATTGTATGATTATTTTTACTAACAAAACCTTCCATTTAACATCTAATCAAAAAATTCCAAGAGAGTATGAGCCATGTTAAGTTGAATAAGAGTATTAAAAATAATAGAACACTGACACATTAAGAATTCATACTTTGAAGAAGCGTCTTTACTCTACTGTCGAAGGAGGCGTCCTACCTAATGTTTCGAAGCCCCCAAAGTACACTTTGGCAACAATAAGGACGTTTCCATCTCTAGAACCTGTGGCTATGGTTCCCGTATCAACGAGCGTTTTGTCTCTTCCACTAAGAAGGGATATCCTATGGCAAGCTGTAGTTTATGAAAATGATAAGAGACGTGTTGGTGCCTCGAACCCTCCAGGTAGGAGTGAGAAGGGATTCTCTAGAAAGAAGTTGTTGCCGCAGAAAGGTAGCGGTCGTGCCAGAGTGGGTGATGCCAACTCTCCAATTAGACACAATGGAGCTCGAGCATTGGCTAGATCAGCACCAAATGACTACAGTACAGAATTGAACAATAAAGTGTACTCAACTGCGTTCCTAACGGCACTAAGTTACCAGTACAAATGCGGTAACTTACTTATTATAGGCAAAGACGGGGCGTCCACTTCTGACGAGTCAGGTGTCCTTGATATTGAAGTTGCGAAGGAGGCAATCAAAGAAAACCTAAAGCCCAAAAAGTTACAAGAACTTGAAGATGAGTATTGCGAAATGTATTTCAAGAAGTTTGTGGAACAAAATAAGCTAACGAAACAAAGATTACTTTTCGTCACTAACGAACCTCGTGAACGTTTGATTAGTGCATCTGATAAATATAAGGACAAAGTGGATATAATACAAAAGGAAGGACTAGAGGTCAATGACATATTGAAAGCTAATAAAATATTCATCGAGGCCGACGCGCTAAAGGACATCTCTACAAAGAATATACTATACAGTCAATGAAAAACGGGTGGGGAAATGGGATTATCACTCAAGCTGCTCTCAGTACATATAATTGTTCTTAGTCATGTAAATATCAATGTAGAGACACTCCAATATTTCATAGCTCTGTATCAAGTAGAAAATAGAAATCCAAGCATCTCTCAACAAAGGCCCCCGCCTAGATTTTTAAGTATTAGTTTCGAAACGCTATCGTTTCATGTTGGTCATCCGCCCCAATGATTGCTTAGTCCCATAAAATAAAATAAATATAAATCTGTGACTGTCGCACAACTTAACATCCGTACACCCTCGCTGTTCTGAAAAAAAATGTTTTTTTCAAAAAAAAAACAAAAAAAACAAAAATCTCCAAATACGTGAGATACGGTCTGTAGTTAGTGAAAAAAAAGTGTCCGGGTAATAATGTTCTTTGTATAATCTGTGATGAGCAGGCAGTAGGCTGGGGGAAGAGAGGACGTGAGCCTAGCTTTTGCCCTGCGCTAGGCTGAGATTGGGGGAAGGGGGAGGGGGGAGGGAGATGAGGGTATACCCAGGCGGAGCAGGGAAATTTTCCAGTGGGAGAGTGAGGTCTGAACGTTAGGCGGACGGGGGCAGGGGGTTTGGGCCTTGCCAGCACCAGGGAGCCCAGTGGGAGAGAGACCATGGTATGTGGCCCGCGGGGGGTGAGTGAGAATAAACCCAAAGATTCTGAAAGCCCACGACTCTTTGACGAAATTTTTCCCAATGCTGTAATGCTGCTGAAAGTTATCCGTTGTAGGCGGTATACAGCGTAATAGTGTTTAGAAGTTTTTCAGTTGAGTTTTAATTTTAGCTAGTATTTAATTACTGTTATTTACGGATACTGCTGAAACAATACAAGTGTAGAAGATCAACAATGTCCTCCCTAGTTGTCGCTGAACAAGGTTCTTTCCAACACATTTTACGGTATGTACAAGAAGATAACGATAGAGAAGCATGAAATAGTGGTATTTCAACGGGAATCCATGAAACTACCCCAAGGCTATTGGTTAACGAATTCAGAGGTTTATGAAGATACGAATCGAGATATCAATTATGGTAAAAAATAAAAAAAAAAATTATGACATGGGAACTATGACCATCAATGTAGCAAAGAAAGGAAAGAAACGATAAAAAGTTGTCACCAGCATTAAGAAAAAAGTACGTCTTAAAGTTAACGTCGCAATAGGTTTTGATCAGGAGCTATATTAGATGGAACCGATGAAATATTATTTCGTTCAATCATGCAACAAAAACTTTTTATAATGAATTATTACTAACAGTTGAAACCTTTATTAATTTACAATGTAATACTTTGTTTTGAAATCCTGAAGGAGGGAGAAAAAAAACTAGTTGAAAATATGGTAAGTTATCAAGAAAAATTTATCCAGTTTGTTGAACACTAACGTTGACGGTAACATCAAGATTGTCTACGCTTTGACCACCATTAAGGGTGTTGGTCGTCGTTACGCCAACTTGGTCTGTAAGAAGGCTGATGTCAACTTGGACAAGAGAGCCGGTGAGTTGACCCAAGAAGAATTGGAAAGAGTTGTCCAAATCATGCAAAACCCAACTCAATACAAGATTCCAGCTTGGTTCTTGAGTCGTCAAAGAGACATTGCCGATGGTAAGGACTACCACACCTTGGCTAACCAAGTTGAGTCCAAGTTGAGAGATGACTTGGAGAGATTAAAGAAGATCAGAGCCCACCGTGGTATCAGACACTTCTGGGGTTTGCGTGTCAGAGGTCAACACACCAAGACCACTGGTAGAAGAAGAACTTAAACTCTGTGCATAATTCAAATTTTTTATATTATACACAATCAATAAAAAGAAAAATAATTATAACATATAATTTATCCTACTATCTTTTATTTTTTATTAATTTGGTGTTAAGTACCAACCCTTCTATACAACGTTACACTTTAAAAGAGATTTGTAATTTATCTTCATTCAGCAGTTTGCTTCCTATTTGTGTGATCACTTAAACTCAGTTTATGTATATTGGTTTACAATAATAAAATAAAAAATCAGGAATTTTGGTCCATTGTTGTCTATGTATTATTTATAAAAATTTATCATCACTCTTTAGTAAAATAGTGTGTTCTATCATATGAAGAGGTTTTAAAAAAAAAAGGAATAAGGAAATAAAATGGGGAGATTGTTGTTTGTCATATTGTAGTTGAATTATTCTACAACCACATACCAACTGTAATAGATTTTAATAATGCAGAAATGTTACATTTGCTAACTGTAAATAGCAAAGGAAAAGAAAAGAAACAAATGATTATACAAGAACCATAATTTAAAGGATGACTAAACCTTTCATATGCCTTGTACCCTAGAATTGAATAAGGAAGAAAAAAAAATTGAAATACCCAACTAATGAATCACAATTAGAGGGAACCGTAAATACATGAATAAAAAAAAACAACTACCCAAACCCAAACCAAATATAAAAACTTAACGCTTAACGTTTGGGTCTAGAGCCGTCAATGGAGCTCCACGCTCTTTTTTCACTCTGATCTTTGATTTATTCTTTGACGGAGAGGTTTCATTGTCGACGTTTATCAATCTGTTAACCCTGCTATTTGGGGAGGTCTTCACTGGTGTCAAAGTTTTCTTGTTAGAATCCAAGTGGAAGGTTAAAGCCTGGCTTCTCCTAGGGTTCTTTGTTGGTGTTTTGTTTCTGCCTGTGTACTCGGATGGGTTTGAGTTTGATCTCTTTGGTGAAGAGGTAGAAATAGGCAGTGTAAGTTGTGGATCGTTTTCCGAGTCATCACTAGATGAGTTAACGGCGGTGTTGTTGAATTCAGGCACAGAAGATGTTCTTGATGCCAACGGGGTAGTGGAATGTTTCGTTGTTGGCGCGTCGCTGCTGCTTTTGATATCGGCAATAACCCTTTGTCTCTTCACTGATTGTCTCTTGTTTTGGAACCACACTTGAACGGCCTTTTCACTCATGTTACAGCGGTCCGCTAGTGCTATCCTAGCCTGTTTGTTTGGCGTGCTGCAACGCTCGAACTCTGCCTGCAGGATGTTCAGCTCCTGGGAGGAGGTCCTCCTCCTCTTCCTGCGGGCCAACGGGGCGTTGTCAATCTTGGGCTCCTTTGTAGGGAAAGTCTCCTGAGAGTGTGTAATGAAAGCGAAGGCCCTTTTCTTGTCCTCCCTGGAGGGCGTGCTGATAGCGGCCTTCACGGCAGACAGCGGGGTCAAAATGTTGTCCAGCTTCTTCGCCTTGGCGGCGGCGCTGGCCAGGGACCTCATCTCTTTCTTAGTAACCTTAGAGACCATCGGGGTGGCAGGCATGTTTTGTTGAAGGTGCTTGGCCAGGCCTGTTGCGGGTGTCTCATCCTCGGGCGTGGTGGCCGCTGTAGAGGTTGTAGAGGCTGCGGTTTCACAGGTGTAAGAACGCGCTAGCGGTGCCCTGGGGATCGACACGGCGGTGTGTCTCAGACAGCTCTCTGCGGAGCGAGGCCTGCCGGCGCTCCAGGACGCGGCCGCGGCCGCGGTAAGCAGCGGTGGCAGCCTTATTATACCGTGGTCGTCACAGTGGAAGTGTGTTCGCGTCGTTAGAAACGGAGACGCCTCGGACCTTATCTTGTCCTCATGTAAAAGCGTACTCAAGGCTGGCAGCATTTTTAAATTGCAGACAAAATTGTATGTATATATATTTGTATGTATTTTATTGTTTCTGACTATCGGCAAGAGCAAATGGTTCTTTTAGTAATGAGAATGTTATATATATAATACTTTTTTTATATTGTATTTATTTCAAGACACCAAAAATATTCAAGTAAACAAAACACCATTTTTCTTTATTTTCTTATTTTATTTTACTAAATGGTGTTTACAATCCCAATTTAGGTATCGATATTGATAATTTAAGTCACTACAACTACCTTCAAGAATAATAATCGCGACTTTTAGAAGTTTCTTGCTGCCATGTAATAGAAAGTAACGAAAACTGAAATAAACATAAAGGGCCATTTGTGAGCGTGGCTAACCTGCCCTAAAGCAACCCGGGCAGGAACACGAAAAAACAACAGAGGGGGGTGGTAGTTGTGCGCTGTGTTCTGTGACCAGACGCGAAAAAACAAACAAACAGAAGGTAACGCAATCCTCTACCCGTAGTTTGTAATTACCCGATCGGGTTAAACGATGTGATTTAACCAAAATAAACAAATAGAAGAAAAAAATGGGCGTGTACCCGTGGAGAATGACAAATGATATAATAGTTCACGGGTACGTCACGTTCCAATACCGTTGAAGCGGAGATAGATCAAAATTGAATTTAGTAGTACTAGCTGTGACCATGTTTATGAGGACTACTTATCCCTATGTTCTTTTATTATTGAAAACAAAAATATTTACTTTAAAAATATTTACTTTATGAATCTTATCAAACGAGTATATTTGCGCAATCACGAATTATGTAGAAAATCTGGTTTTTTCAGTGGGGGGGGGGGTGCCCTCTTTATTTGTTGGCACTCTTGAAGTACTCCTTGGAGTCCTTAACGGTTGGCTTGATGGTGGCGGCACCGGGGGTCCAGTTGCATGGCAAGACGGTACCGTTCTTGTCGGTCCACTGGAACCCTTCAACCAATCTTAGGGCTTCCTCGACGTTTCTGCCAACTGGCAAGTCGTTGATGGTGATGTGTCTGACAACACCCTTAGGGTCGATGATGAACAGGCCTCTGAGAGCGATACCTTCTTCCTCGATCAGGACACCGTAGTCTCTGGACAAAGAGTGGTTGGTGTCGGCCAGCAATGGGATGTCAACGGGGCCGAGGCCACCGTCAGCACGGGCGACGTTGGTCCAGGCCAGCAGGGAGTACTCGGAATCGGTAGAGGCAAACAGGACCTGGGCGTCCAGGTCGGCGAACCTCTTGGCGGCCTCGGAGAAAGCGATGATCTCGGTTGGACAGACGAAAGTGAAGGCCAATGGGACGAAGGCCAAGACAACGTACTTGCCCTTGTACTTGTCCAAAGAGATTTGGTCGAAGACACCATCGACAACGGCAGTCTTGCTGAAGGTTGGGGCTGGCTTCTGAACTTGAGCGACCATCTTATTTTTATATGTATGAGTTGATTTTATTTTATTCTTGGGTTGGTTATTAGACAATTTGACAAGATCAAAAAAAGCTAGCCAGTTATATATAAAGAAATGAAAAAAAAAATACAAAAACTGGATACTTATTTAAAAGGGATGGCTACACCAAATTCCTCGAGAGCGATATATAGTTTTCTTTTCTTTTCTTCTTCGTTCTATCTCGACTTGTGGCTCTTTTGCGAACTTACCTCCATCCCACAGAGGTAAAAGGCTCTTCCAGCTCTTTCTCTCTTCACCTTTTGGGCCTATCCTATGGCAAAACATCAATTCAGGGAAAACCACACGTAAAAACTCATATCGGCCTTATCTAAGAAAATTGGCTTGTTCTAGAAGTGTGTGTGTGTGGGGGGGCAGGACCAGGGGAGCAGGACCAGAGAACACGACGAAAAAGTTGAAAAAAAGAAAGGAGAAGGCAATTTCATGTTAGAAACATTTCGTTATTTACTTGTCGACCATTTTATTTACCCAGAGGGGGAAAATTACTTAATTAGAAATACCGTATTATTCGGCGGTGGCCATGGATTGTACATCTGAGGCTGGCGTTTCGCCGCCGGAGCTGTCGGACTCGATTTCGCGGCGGTCCTGCTCACGTTTCTCCTCCTCTCTTGCCTCCTTTCTGGTCTGTAAGATATGCAGTGTTTTCTCCTTGACAAACGGTAGGAATAATAGAAAGAACAGAGCTATGTTCTTGAGCACTGTGTAAACTACATTATCAGTGTTCGGATTTGGTATCACGTTGTCCAAAATGCCGTCAACCAGTTCGGGTCTTGAAACGAACTCGGTGATCCTCACTATTTTCTCTGCGACTTTGGTGAAGAAGTTTGGAGATGGGTTCACGTATTTGACATCTTTCCATATGACAATCAAGAAATCGTCCCACAATTTCTTCAATGGCGGGTTTCTTACCAGTCGTGTCCTTCTGACTTGGTAGCGCTCAATTGTTGCATTAAGCAACGCATACATCTTGTCCAACAGCTCAACGCTCTTCTCGGTTTCCTCATTCCCTAGGCGAGTGAAAACTTCCTTCAAATACCTCATCTGGTCCTCAACAGGTATAACTCTTGGTTCTTGATTGGCATGCCCCCGCTGACCAATGCTTCCATCATTGCTTTCATCGTTATCTGTCGTTGGTGCCGTTTCTTCTGGTTCTATGAGCTCTGCGCACTCGTACAATTGTATCCTGACCTCTTGCAACTCGGCTGGTTCCACAATTATTCTCTTTATTGACTTTTCCAATTGCTTCCACTCTTGACCAACGTTATTGAAGTAATGCCTAGTCAGTTTTCTGTGATCCACATGTTTCTCTAAAGATATTAATTTCTCCTCAGTAACTTCATTTAGATGTAGGTATGCAGACCACATGACCCAAATTTCATGGGTGTTCCAAATAGCCCTAGCAAGCAACAAAAATATTACCACATAGCTATACTTAGATGGCACAATTGGACTGAATTCATATAATATGAATACCGGGATAAGTGCGTTGTATCCGATAAAATAGATAGTCCTGAATATTAAAAGACTCAATGCAATAAACTTTCCAAAATACCTAACAACTTGTCTACGCAATGTGCGACGATGACCAGCCTGTCTGTCTCCCAGTCCATCAATCTCTCCAGTTCCGTGCCTCTGTCGAATTCTATCAATGTTTATGCTTTGTTCATTGGAGGCTTCAGAGTTCAATGACAACGAACGTGCTGTTGCAAATGCATGCGTTGTTGATGGTGCAACTGTAAACATATTTCTAGTAATGTCTATATCCAACGAACTCTGTAACCGATGAATTAAGTTTTCGGATAAGTTTAGGATATTCATATCTCCACTATTAAAGTCGTAGTCATAATCACTTAATTCGAATGTTTCGCCATTTATCTCAAGAACTGCATCCTTTCCACTAAGTTCCTTAGAATTAATGAACACGTTTTTACCTTCATCACCAACAAAACACTTAACATATAACTCCCCACTCGCAGGTTTGATCTTTTCCTCATTCTCAGTGAAGAATTCTAAATCTATTTGAGAAGATCCACCTTCACGCACCGATTGTAAATTACTCAACCCTCTTTCAACAGAGAGAGATCTGAGATTATCAGCAGTTGGCGTAGGGGTCAAAGCAGGCGTATTCAATCGAGTTGTTGAAGAGATAAACTCAAAAAGGTTTGGATTTGAGAATAATTCATTCCAAAATCCAGGTCCTGATGGCTCGTGGAACTCCTGATTGATTTGAACATGTATTTTATAGATCCTATTTGATGCGGACCCGTATTCTATATCATTAATAATTTTCGCACTATTATTCTCAAGCAACCTACCTTTGTAAACCAATTTAATATCATTACTATCCAAATGCAATGTATGTGTATAAACTGAACATACAAAATCTTTCACGTCCTTGACTGTTGTCTCGCTGTTAAATTTCATAAACTTTATGGACAACACCGCATCTGAAATGAACTCCAACTTATCGGAATCATCAAGCATTGCCTCACTTCCATCATTGTTATTGTCCAGTTGTTTTTGTTCATGTACACAGTTAAACATGATTGTTATCGTGGTGTTATCTGTAGGTAATAAGTCTACCCCTAACAAATCCAGCAATGACATATCATCATAGCATCTTGGATCTAGCTCATGTAAGAACTTGAATGGAATATGATTCCCTTTAATCAAAAAGGCTATAAGGTCACGAGTGGAATGTGATTTACTCAACCCACACAAGTTCTTTCCGTTTTCTTCCTCTCCCTCATACTCTATTAACCTATCTACAGCTTTCTGGGCCAGCCCATTTATTGTGCCATCTTTTCGTAAATCTATTTTTTCCACATTGGTTGCCGCTAACTTATCCACAGATAAGGTATTTATCTGCAGATCGATGTTCGCGTACCTACCGAATATTTCAGGGTCATAATGTAATACCGGTCCACTAACTCCACTAACACTACCTGAAGTGGTACTAGAATTGCTTATATCACTATCTGCCCGACTAAGCGCCTTAGTACCATTACCGCCCACAACTTCCAATTTTATAAATGAAGGAACGTCAAGTGAGGCGTTTACATATGAGTATGCGCGAATAGCCTCCTTAATAGACTTGAAAAGAGGTAGCTGCACATTCTTATACCTCAGGTCTATATTATCTACCGAGTCCCTCAATTTAAACGTATAATGAGCGTATTGTACTATCCGCAATACTTCTGTTTCAGGGAAAACATTAACATTCACGGGCGCTTCACCATCTCGGTACAGCCTCAATTTCCACGGCTTTCCAACCAAAAACTCTGTCATTTGGTTCTTGCTCAAATCTTGTCGTCCTTATAAGAGAGGATATCACTACAAACTGTTGTAATTTGGTGGAAATAGGATATGTTCTTTGTGTGATGTGGTGTCAATATATATATTTATATCGAAGTCCTCATCTCTCCCCTTTGGCAGTTCCCAGAAAAACGTCAAAATATTTTACCCGGACACCAGTCATGTGTTCTGATATAGAATAGTGATAAAATACCTGACGACAATATACGTAAGAAACATATTATATGTACACTATATGTATTTAGCATGTTGCAATAGAATAGTATCTAGTTCATGTCCTTTTATTATGTCATCTTCTTTTTTTTTTTTCATCATGACTTTCCAATCTTTCTTTATATTTACAGAGAATGTTTTTATTTTACGTTTGTCTTGATCTTTTTAACCAAATTGTCTTAACGTTCGTTTCATTTGCTGGTCTTGGACTCCAGCTCTTTCAATTCTTCCTCCAGCTTCTTTATAGCTGCCTCATTCTCCTTGGTCTTCATTCTAGCAAGCTCGGCCTTCTTCTTTCTTTCCTGTGCCTCCGTGTCTCTTCTTTCTAGCTCCTTAATCCACAATTGTTCTCTCAACTTAGCTTTCTCCTTCAATATATCCTCCTTCTTCTTCTGGTCATACTTATCCTTACCGTATATGAACGACCCTGCCACCAAAGCAGCTAGAGTGGCGGCCTGTAAACCAACCCTCCACCTGAAGTAGAATTGCGTCTTCTTTCTATTACCAATACGCATGTTCTGCGCAGCCAGCACAACAGCACCAGTAGTTAGCAGCGCACCGATCGGAACCAATGGCTGCTGCTTACAATGGTAAGCTATCTTTTGTGGGAATGTCATCTCCTCCACGTCTGCATCCTCAACATCAAAACTAGAAGGTAGCCTCGACATGTTTTGTTTTATTACAATATTCTATCTTTCTTCTTCCTCTCTATTATCTTCTCAGATATAATGTAGTATGAGAAAACATCAAATACACCTTGACTCCCCCCACCCCTTCCTCTAACTTTTCTGCTCTTTATTCGCTCCCCTTCCAGCACAATTATTCGTCCCTTAGGCATAAGACCCCCGGGTAAAAGTTCCAACACCAACGATCACGCTCTAACAAAAATAACTCGAGCAATTACTGATACATTCTACATGCCTGTAATAATGCCAAGATACCCTGTACTCCTTCTAACTTAATCCTAACAGAAACTGTTTACCATTCCTTTTTTATTCTTTTCATTACTTATTACTTATTAGACACCACTGTCATTGAGTACGTACACCAGATCAAATATGCTACCACGGCTGTCCTGATATATGGAAATACACACATACACACATACACAGGAAATACACTTGAATTAGAAGCTCGAACGCATGTTTATGCTTCCGTATCACATTTTATGAAATTTCTGTGATTATTGGTGACTGATCATTACGCATTCCAGCAACTTCCTGGAACAATGTACAGTCATCGATGTAGTAAATTCCCCCCCTCATGTGATATGGCAAAACAGACTATTTTGTAATACCAAATGTATAATGCATGTTTGTAGAGTCTTATAATGTGCTGGGGTTTGGGTATGTATGAATAGGGCTCCGTTGCTACGGGTGAGGGTAACTATGGCTCGATGCACTAACCATAAACGACAAAAATAGTAATCGAAAGCTTATAATGCATTTAAACTATTGGGACTAGGTTCCTTGGCTAGCCGTACTTCATGTATTACAGTATTACAACGAGGAATTGAGAATAAGCTTAATACCTTTTTCCATTTTTTTTTTTTTATTATTTACATCATTTTATAAAGAGGGGAGGAAATCATGTCGGTATCGGTAATACAAGTAGCAGCTATCGTACTGAAATTCGGAGTGGTTTATGCCGATAGGGTACTAAGAGGGAATGTGATAAGAGGCGATGATGACGATGAACTTCTACCGCCGCCGAAGATGGATCCTGTCGTGGGAGATCCAGAGGAAGTGAATCCGGTTACTGAGGAGATGTTTAGTTCTTGGGCTCTGTTTATCCTGCTGTTTCTACTGATATCGGCGTTGTGGTCTAGCTACTACTTGACACAGCGGAGGATTAGAGCGGTTCACGAAACTGTCTTATCCATCTTTTACGGTATGGTTGTCGGATTGATAATTAGGATGACGCCGGGGCACTACATCCAGGACACCGTGACATTCAACTCCTCATATTTCTTTAACGTATTACTGCCGCCAATTATTCTTAACTCAGGCTACGAATTGAACCAAGTGAATTTTTTTAGTAACATTGTGTCCATCCTGACGTTTGCCATACCTGGAACCTTGATATCAGCAGTGGTATTGGGCACAATACTGTTCATCTGGACATCGCTTGGGTTAGAGAGTGTAAATATTTCATTTCTGGACGCGTTATCTGTTGGTGCTACACTTTCGGCCACTGACCCTGTGACTATTCTTTCGATATTTAATGCCTACAAGGTCGATCCGAAACTATACACGATTATCTTCGGTGAATCTCTGTTAAATGATGCCATCTCTATCGTCATGTTTGAAACGTGCCAGAAATTCCATGGGCAGCCTGCAAAATTTAGTTCTCTATTTGCAGGTGCAGGCTTATTCTTGATGACATTCTCTGTTTCTTTGCTGATTGGTGTGCTGATCGGTATGCTTGTGGCATTGATCTTGAAACATACACACATCAGAAGATATCCACAAATTGAAAGTTGTTTGATTCTTTTAATTGCTTACGAATCCTATTTCTTCTCTAACGGGTGCCACATGTCAGGTATTGTCTCTCTGTTATTTTGCGGTATTACTTTGAAACATTATGCGTATTACAATATGTCTAGAAGATCTCAGGTCACCGTAAAATATATATTCCAATTGCTGGCGAGGTTATCAGAGAATTTCATCTTTATCTACCTAGGTTTGGCGTTGTTCACTGAAGTCGAATTGGTATATAAACCTTTGCTCATCATTGTGACTGCAATTTCCATCTGTGTGGCTAGATGGTGTGCAGTGTTTCCATTATCAAACTTTGTGAATTGGATTTACCGTGTTCGTACATTACGTACTATAAGACCCTCGGTAGGTGATAGTATTGCAATTCCCGAAGAAATACCATACAATTATCAAGTTATGACATTCTGGGCAGGCTTGCGAGGTGCCGTTGGTGTAGCTCTAGCCATGGGCTTACAAGGTGAATTTAAGTTTACTTTACTGGCCACCGTCCTGGTTGTTGTCGTGTTGACCGTTGTTATATTTGGTGGTACTACCGCTGGTATGCTAGAAGTTATGAATATTAAGACTGGTTGTGTAGAAGACGCCGATCCCGACGACGAGGACTTTGATATTGAAAATGTTGGGGAGGATCCATTTGACACAGCTCCGGAGGAATATAGCGATAGTGCGAGACGTCTCTTACGGCCATACACTGATTTACCAAATCCACAAGGTAATACATTTAATTTTAATGATGCCGATATTAGCGTTAACTCCACCCCTGATCATTCCCAGGAGCCTGGCCAGAATAGGGTATCGTTTGACGGAAATAAATTGAAGGATACTATCGGAGGTATATTAAGTTCTGATTCTCAATGGTTCCAAAACTTTGATGAACAAGTTCTGAAGCCAGTGTTCTTGGATAGTACAGCTACTTTAGATGTGAATAAGAACGGTAATAATAATAATAATGGCAACTCACCTGGACCATAATATAGGTATGGACAGGTCTTTAGGTAATAGTTAATATTTCTAATTCCTAGGACTAAATATTTCAGTTTGTTATTTTTATCCTCACCAGATATTTTAAAGTAGACATTAAATTACAAAGGTAAAACGAATAAAAATTAATGCATTGTGATTATTTCTATCTATAAAGTGATATAAATCAACGATTACTGCTCTTCAGAATTACACATATCAAGTACCCACTTACTCAATTTCACAACGTTGTCGTCTAGATAGACATCATTCAATAGAACATTATATTTAAGCACAATTTCTAAGAATGCACTAATCGATAGATTGTTGAGAACAGAAATTGCGTCACATTGAGTTTCCTCACTTACCTTAATGTTCAAAGCTTCAGCCCAGTTATTTTTTGGGTCCCAGTCAGCAAATTTCCCTAATGTTCCTACAGATCTCTCTAGATGCTTCAAAACTTCGCCAACAGACGCAACTACAGAACCTTTTGGATCTTCTGTATATGCTTTAATTAGTATACTCATCAGGGCAATAATTACGGAACCATGGCATGCCGCTAGAGGAACTAATCTGTCCGCTTGTCTCTTTTTGGATAGTAGCAAAATATCAAATAATGAAACAAAAGATTTCTTTTCTGAACTACTTGTTGACGGGAAAAAAATGGAGCTAACCTTCTGACGTATGTATAAGATGACCTCACCCACAAATTTAACTACCGTTGGGACATGCGTTATTATTGATTCATTATACCTGTGATTATGACTTGATCCGTACGTCCTAGCAGAAATTTGTGATTTATCCCTCGCATTTTTATCGCCCATCAAAATGTTCCCTTTCTTCAATGGTATTCTTCTTGTAACATCGAAATCGTTATACCTATATTCGTGGGGTGAATTAACCGTGGTACCTATCTCATTGCCAAATAATTCGCTGTCTAATGCATTATTGTACTTCTTTCCTGTTTGGTTTATCTTTTTAACCCTTTCTTTATTATTGTGGAACGACTCTAGAAATTTTGTTACATTAACGTTTGACTCCTCAATTACACCAATACAGTCTTGTAGAATGTAACTCCATAATGCTTGATTTCTATGACGTGATTGATAAATTGGTGTCCTTAGAGATGTATTGGTAGATGTAGAACGATACGCTAGTTCTTGGAACGCAGTTAGTTTGGTAAAAGGTTTCGTAGAGCGTAATCCGTCGATCAATGTCTCAACTGGAGTTGATGAAAGAGAAGAAATTGGCTTGCCCTTGTGTAAGCAGCCAATAGTCATATGTGAGTCAAACCCGAGATTAATAAATTCGAAATTCATGAAAATGATAAACGAGATCAAGAAGAATTTGATCATTGCGCCCATACCAATAAACCACGTTGAGAAAATGGGGGCTAGAAAGAAAGGATGTAGGATAGCAATTGCTGCTGATAATATACCACTTCTGGCCAGCATATTTGGTATTCCTACAAGCATAGTCTCTTGTGGGAACTGGGCTTGTGTGTCGAAGGTGAACATCAGTCTATCTCTGTCGAACAACAGATGTTGGATACAATAAAAAATTGGGACCAAAAACCAAATCAAAAACCTGGACACTTGTAGCAAACCGCTATCACTGAAAAGCCAATCGCCTATAGTCAAATTTAACAGAAAACTGGATAGAATATAGGTGGCTAGATACACGATCGTTTTCAAAGAGACAACTTGTCCTAACACGTAGGAGAAATCGTTCGAGTATCCCAAAGACTGGACATGCATATAATTTTTCCTGACCATTATAATGGAGAGCGATACAAAATTGAGTATAATTAGTTTGGGGAAAAACAGAAAAAACAATTCCACCATAGATTTATCCCCCTTTGTTATTATGGATAGTATTGAGAGCTCAATTACCCATGAGGTCATAAATAACCTTGTCACAAGATGATTGAACCTCGTTTTGCATATATCGCCAAATATGGAGTGATAACTGTATCGTGAATTTATTGGAGCAGGCCTTTCCGACATTTTTTGTATAATAAAAAAAAATATGTGTGTGCTATTTTCTTTGTATAATCAAATCAACAAAAAACCAAGAGATTTTTTTTTTCAAAAAACTAGTTAATTGATCTCTTGAATAAAAATAAAAAAAAAAAAAAAAAATTTCTAATCCCTCTGATAGCAATGAGCAATTAAACCGTTTATAATCTTGCGTTGCATATACTTTATTAAACCCACACCACAAACTACCATCAGCAAATAAGTTAATTATCCTAAAATTATGCATACTTTTCCTTCCGGGGCCTCTCATTGAAGATGAGTTAAGAAGCTGTGAAAATGTCAAGAAAAAAAAACTTTAAAATTATCGCTACCAACGAATTAAAGTGTGACAAATCTCGTGAAAAACGACATCCACAATCACGGCCCATACACGTGATATATTTATATAATTATATACGAAATAAAATTGTACGTCGGTAATGATATGTCACGTGACATTATGTCATCATGTTTCACGTTTTTCGAAATTAGTTTTTTTTTTATTTTTTTGATTCTTAGAAGCCTTGTAAGAGTAAGATGAAGCTTCAAAATATGAGATGAGCACAAATTGTAAATAATGATGAGGTTTTCATCACCTTAAACAACACTCGGTTTTTTAAAACATTCTGTAACTCGTTATACAAGCAATATTATATATATGCAGTGTTGAAAAAATAATAGGAAAGTTCTAAAGGAAAAGATTGGGGAACTACGTAACATAAAAAAAACCAAACGTTGTTTTAACATAGTAGGGACCATGGACGAAGAGAAGCCTGTGTTGTTCAATCATGAAGACATTCAGCAGAAACTGGATAAGAAACTTGGGCCTGAATATATTTCGAAACGCGTAGGGTTTGGGAGTAGCCGAGTGGCTTATATAGAAGGCTGGAGAGCGATAAACCTTGCGAATCAGATCTTCGGATACAATGGCTGGTCCACTGAAGTGAAGAGTATCATAATTGATTTTCTAGATGAAAGACAAGGGAAATTCAATATTGGCTGTACAGCAATTGTCAGAGTAACTCTGACAGATGGAACTTATAGAGAGGATATTGGGTATGGCGCAGTTGAAAATGAGAGGCGGAAGGCTGCCGCGTTTGAAAGGGCCAAGAAGTCTGCAGTTACGGATGCGCTAAAGAGGTCCCTTAGAGGGTTTGGTAATGCCTTGGGTAACTGCTTATACGATAAGGAGTTCTTGTCCAGGATAGATAAAGTGAAATTTGATCCTCCAGATTTCGATGAAGGAAATTTGTTCAGGCCGTCGGATGAAATTAGTGAAAATTCAAGAGCCACCACTATAGATACTGAAAATGGTCACAGCGTCAAGAAACAGAAAATCAATGGCTACTCAAGTAATACGACCGCTAGTAGTAACAAACCAGTACCGCAGCGGTCTCTGATACCCCAAGAAAATAGAAATAATCTACTTAGACCAACTACTGATGATAATGTTAGAATGAAAAAAACTGAGAACTCAAGACCATCAGAACGGGCTCAAACTAGATCTGAAAACGAAGACTTGTTGGATGATTCTTTTATGTTTAGTGATGATCTCCAAGATGACGAATTAATAAATATTGGCCTCACGGATAAAAATATGAAATCAGATCCGGTAGGAGATGACCATAACAACGAACCAAAGAAGGTGGTGCTAGAGGATCCAGGGAATGCAACGTTTGTTACAGCCCGGGTTGCTGATATGTACCAAAATGCAACCAATATTCCAGAAAATGAAAAATTCGATCCCAAATACAAAACTCAATCTATAAAGTTAACCATTGATCAAAACAGTTCAAAACATGTTCCCGTAAGTGTGCTTAAAGAAAAAGGTGTCACAAACGTGTCGAGAGATTCGATATACTCGAAATTTGCAGCCAAAGGAAAGCAAATTGCCGTTGAACAAACAAAAGACGAAGGAATTAAATATCAAAATACCTCTGTAGAGAATGTTGCTATAGGAGAAAAAGAAGAGGTGATTGCTAATGAAAATATGGAAAAACCTAGAAATAATGAACCGCTTATAACTAATGAAGAAAAACAACAAAGACTTGAAAAAAAACAATCCACCCAATCGAATTCAGTGCCAACAACGCAAGCAAAAAATTCCCAGTCTGTTAGCCAAAAAGGTCTAGGATTTGCCCCTCCAGTTTCTGTTGTACATCCAAATAGTTCTGCATCTTTAGTCATCAATAATACAAAATCTGTACGGAGAGAAGTTGGCCGTCCAAAGTTTCATAACATGTCAACGGGCTAATTTAAACACAAAGAGTACTAGGCACTGGAATTACTATTTAGCTACGAATATATATTCCTTTTTTTTTTTTTTTTTTTTTTTTGTTCAATTAGCTCCGTAATTTTTAGTATTTATCACCTCAGAACACATTTTGGATCTTGATATAGTTATTATCAAAACCTAATAGAAATGTTGGAAAATTTCCAGACGTAACATTTATGAAAACTTAGATAGACAACTTATAAAACAACAATAACAGATAATTTTTTACTATAGTTCAATTAGATTCACTTAAAATCCAGCCCTTTTTTCGTTCCCGTTTCATTATTTTCTTCTTCAGAATCATATGGTCCAATCCATTCAAAACACTTCATAATATCACCATGCACCTCTTGTAGAGAAAACTTTATGTTTGTGTTCCGCATCAATTTTTTTGTCACAGCATCCCATATCTTGTTCTTCTCCTTAATTGGTATCTGTTCATCCAGTATTAAATCTCTTAACTGAACAGTACTTAAAGAACATCCGTCATGTTTTTCAATCTTCCTTTGTTTTAGTTGTTCTAGAACTTCTTTTGAGATACCATTGATTTGTTCCTTTCTCCTCGCGTAGGAACGGATTCGAAGTTTTATGATCTGAATCACTATTAAAATTATTAAAGAACTCCAAAACATGTATTTGAATTTCTTATATGTTTGGTAAACCTCCTTTTCAAAGTGGCATTTCAAACTCAAGTACTTCTTGGATGTTGAGCGAAGAATGAGGCCTTTGTCTTCTCCCCTTTTTGAAATATGTTCCTTCTGTCTTTCAAAACCATTGGCGTTATTTTGATCTTCTGACTGGTAGCCTTCTCTATTTCTATAGGCTGATAACTGTAAAAGTATACAATTCTGAATTCAACGTATAAAATCCAAAATAAATAAGTTGTTAGTAAAAATGTTCATTGAAATAAAATTAACCAAAAAGTCAAATACTCACTTGCCTAATAATCATTTCTGGCTCATTATCAAGCTCTTTTAGAACCTGTGACCAAATTTCATTGAATTGTTCCTCAGAAACCCAGTCTGCCTTGACTTCATTAAACACCTCTCTTAAAGTAGCCTCTGTCAAGCCACTTTTTATATCTTCGTTAGAGTCTCCACATGAGACCTGCGCATTTTTTATCCTGAGCATCTCCAAAGTTTTGGATACTACTTCCTTAACCATTTTTTCTCTTCTATCATCCTTTACACAGAAACCACTAACTGGGAATATACCATTAAATGATAACAGAGATTCTTCGAGCCTAAAGCCAGGCTTACACTTTAAATCCATATATTTGTAGCACAATCCATTTTCTGGACAATCTAAACATTTTGGTTTATAAGGCTCCATGATGGCCTCTATCTCATCTCTATGAGGTAAATTTATTTTTTCAAAGTGTGTTGATCTTTGGTTGATCTCTTGGCCACAGTATCCAACTAGTATACGTTGCTCCCTGTACCATAATCCTAAATTTACAATCACTACACCAGTTGCAAGTAATAGTGTAAATAATATGATTTTGATGAAAAATTTGATTACACTGCGGATAGTGATTTTTTTTTGTTCTTCCTTTGTTTCAGATGTTTGGTCCACTTCGACATCAGTAGCATCAAGATCATCTGAGGTTTCAAATGCAGTTATTTTCTCCTCCTTCAACTCAGGCGTTTCATCCACTTCATCCGGTTGATTATCATCAAATAAGAAACTATTTTCGGATTTTAGTTTGCCAGTAAATATTACACTGTTGTCATCGTTATCCTGAATTAGTGGAATTTGAACTGCCTCCCTATGGTCATTAAATATATCATTTCGCTGACTCGTCAAAGTATCATATTTAATTTTGTTTGATAGCGGGCTATAATCTGTTCCCTTCGATAATGATTGGATATCAATTTCTGTCTTTTCTTTATTATTACTTTCTGGTTCACCAGGCGCAGGTTCATCTCCCTCAAAATCTTCTATCTCGATATCACCGTCTTCATCGATATTATCATTATTTTGAATACTGTTGCCTGTAATTCTTTGATATTCTCCTTCTGAAGATTCTTTTACAAATGATTCCTCTTCAATAGGTTCTGATTCAACAGGTTCTTCTTCAACGGGTTCTGTTTCTTCCATTGAAATATCATCTACATGCACGGGGACCTCGCCTTCGTCTTCCCTATCAGACTCTGAGGAAATTTCAATGTTTTCAGATAAAGAGGTGGAGCTGGAAGGCGATTGCGATTTTTCATCTTCCTCCATGTCCTTGATTGCTGATTGTAAGATATCGGCCATCTTACCGCCAACTTTAATTGATTTCAAATGATCCAAGTCATTACCCTTCAACTTTTTGTAAGAGAAATCAAGATGGGGCCTTTCATCATCCTCTTCATACTTGCCTCGGTTCTCAAGTTCTTCAGTCTCAGTTTCTGCTTTTCTTTTGTTCCTTCCACTTTGAAACGAGTTATCCGCAGAAATATCGTTTTCTTTATTAGAGTCGCTACTTTCACTACTTGTGCTATCTCCCTCGTCCTCGTCCTCGTCGTCATTATCTTCTCGGGTCTTGATAAAAGAACTCCCTTTGGCCGTGACCTCCTCGTCTTCATCCAAAACCACTATAGAGTCCTTACTTTCGTCTTGTTTTTGTTTTTGTTTCTTCTTCTTATTCTTCTTGGTTATCCTCGAGATCCCTTCGCTGCTTGCCTTGACATTTAGCTGCTGTTTCCTCAGCTCCGTGATCAAAGGCTTAATCTTCTTGTGAAACAACTTAGCAAGCTCTGCTTTCTTTGCGTGCGATGGATATTCCACATCGTATTCCGTTAATAGACGTCTCAATTTAGCAACTGTCAAACTTTCTGGTTTGAATCCAGATGCTAGTATATCAGTTTTCATTTTTGTTTTAATTTTCGATGATATTATTATTATTATTATTATTATTATTATTTTAATTAACCAAACCCCATTAACTACTTATAACAAAAAAAAAGGAACAAATTATAAAACTAAACTCTCTTTATATTTACGTTGTGATAATATTTTGGTTTTTTTTTGTTGAGATTATCAAATTTATTAATTTGATAAACACAAATGGATAGAATTAATTTAATAAATTCAATAGCCCATTTTTGTTCATCTATTTTATTCTATTATTATTGTAGATTTTTCCTAATAGGGTAATTCCAAAACACAAAAAAAAAGAAAACCAAGACAACCCTAAAAAAACCAAAACAGCCCTAAAAATGTCCTTGTTCCATAGATGAGGACAAATAGGACAAAAGACAAGAGAAACCCTAGATCCAAAAATAATAACAAAAAACCCTAACGCAACCCTAAAAACACGTGAATCATATCATATAATACGTGATGTGATCACATGACCTTGTTCTCTCTCAGGGAGAAAAAAGGGGGAATTGTAATACGCAGCACCGCAAACCTTTTCCTTGATCCCCTTAAGAAGCCCTTCCACCCCCCCTTGTCACGTTTTTCGCAGATTTATAAGCTGATGGGGAGAAGCACTTCGATGGTATTAATCTGATAAAAAGAGTTCACTCCATTAGATTAGATCTTTTCTATTCCGAAACAAGAAGATATACTAAGAAATAAAAAAAAAGGAAGAGAAACTAGAAAATGGCGGATTTGTCTCTGGAGGCTACGCCTTCTAATGATGGCAGGAGCTCGATGTTTATGGATGATGCCAAGGACAAGGACGGTTTGGCTGTTACACAGAGTCATAACTCTGAGACGCTGTCCAGGAACCCTAGCAATGTTCCTGATAGTAATAACGCCAATTTCTCTTACTACGAGGGGAAACAGTTGTATGAGAACAGTTCTAAGCAGGCCGCTGTTGAAAATGAGGATCTGAGCCATTCAGGGTTCTTGCCGCAGCCCAACCACCCCAGCTTGTTGAGCTCTTCCAAGGCACGTACGCTGTCTTCGAGTGCCATTAACTCTTTGCCGGAGACACCGCTGAATAAGGCGGAGATTGTCAACAATATTACCGAAGACTCTGGTGTAGGTGAGAAGGCTAAAGTGCCATTGTATAAGATGGGGATGTTATCCGAGGATGTCTCTCAACAGATTTTGGAGGATCCCTCACCAGAGCTTATCGATCTCTACTCTAAGGTACAGGAATGCAGAGATCTGAGACGTAAGTACCAGACCGTCTCCTTGCAGTATGAGGAGCAGAACCCGAAGAACAGCGAAGATTGGAAAATTTACCCACCGCCACCTAAGCCTTCTTATAACACGGAAACGAAGACCGTGGTTGCTGTGGTGAACGAACCAGATGCCAAGGCTTTCGATTTCAGTAAGTGCGAGATTCCGGGAGAGGATACAAATTGGGATTTCGGTACTAACGACGACGATTCATTCTTCGTTCATAAGACTGGTGATACTAGCTCAGTTATCGCTGATATCCCAACCTTGCGTGACTATTATTTGGATTTGGAGAGAATGGTCGGGATCTCCTCCGATGGCCCAGCAAAATCCTTCGCATTTAGAAGACTTCAATACCTTGAGGCTCGTTGGAACTTGTATTACTTGTTGAATGAATACCAAGAAACTAGTGTCTCTAAGAGGAACCCACATAGAGATTTCTACAACGTCAGAAAAGTAGATACCCACGTTCACCATTCTGCTTGTATGAATCAGAAGCACTTGCTGCGTTTTATTAAGTATAAGTTAAGACATTGTAAGGACGAAAAAGTAATCTTCAGAGATGGGAAAGTCTTGACTTTAGACGAAGTTTTCCGCTCTTTGAATCTGTCAGGATATGACCTGTCTATCGATACTTTGGATATGCATGCTCATAAGGATACCTTCCATAGATTCGATAAGTTTAACTTGAAATATAACCCTATTGGTGAATCGCGTTTGAGAGAAATCTTTTTAAAGACCAATAATTATATCAACGGTTCCTACCTAGCTGAAATCACGAAGCAGGTCTTGGCTGATTTAGAAAACTCGAAGTATCAAAACTGTGAATACAGAATTTCCATTTACGGTAGATCTATCGACGAATGGGATAAACTGGCTGCTTGGGTTATCGATAACAAGGTCATTTCTCACAATGTCCGTTGGTTAGTTCAGATTCCAAGACTGTACGATATATATAAGAAAACTGATACCGTGAAGAGCTTCCAGGATATCTGTAACAATATCTTTAAGCCATTGTTCGAAGTCACTAAGAACCCACAATCACATCCTAAATTGCATGTGTTTTTACAAAGGGTCATTGGTTTTGACTCAGTTGATGATGAGTCTAAAGTTGATCGTCGTTTCCATAGAAAATATCCAAAGCCATCACTATGGGATTCTCCACAAAATCCACCCTACTCCTACTACTTGTATTACCAATACTCAAGTCTTGCTGCATTAAATCAATGGCGAGCCAAGAGAGGTTTCAACACGTTGGTATTGCGTCCTCACTGTGGTGAAGCGGGCGACCCAGAGCATTTGGTTTCATCATATTTATTGTCCCAAAGTATCTCGCATGGTATCTTATTAAGAAAAGTTCCATTTGTGCAGTACCTATATTACTTGGACCAGGTTGGTATTGCTATGTCACCGTTGTCAAACAATGCCTTGTTTCTAACATATGATAAGAACCCGTTCCCTCGTTACTTCAAGAGAGGATTAAACGTATCCTTATCAACTGATGATCCTTTACAATTTTCCTACACTAGGGAACCATTAATTGAAGAATATTCCGTTGCCGCACAAATTTATAAATTATCTAATGTTGATATGTGCGAACTGGCACGTAATTCAGTTCTTCAAAGTGGCTGGGAAGCCCAGATCAAGAAGCACTGGATTGGTAAGGATTACGAAAAGTCTGGCGTTGACGGTAATGATGTTGGTAAAACTAATGTTCCAAATATCAGAGTAAACTATAGATATGATACATTATCTACTGAACTTGAATTAGTTTCTCACTTTGCGAATTTTAAGAAATAAAATTCTGGATAGGAAAAGTGGGGCATTAATAAAGAAATAAAAATTGATATTCAATAATCTCCTTGATTAACAAAACTATAATTTTTTAACATATACAGTAATATTTACCGGACATTAATAAAAATGATTTATTCGTATTACTAACGCGCGGTATTTCTGTTTCCTTGTTATGCATTTCATTATTAATTTTATTTACAGAATAAAAAATAAATAATTACAAAATCTAATTATTTCTGTATATTTGTGGTTAACATTTAGCCATCCTTTAATGTCTCATCTGTTTTTCACAATAGGTCTGCAGATTCCTCTTCATTGTTATTAAAATAGAGGTACAAAAATGGAGATCCCAAAATTAGTGATATGATGGTTAATCTGAAAAATGAGACAGGTGTCGATGTTTCATTGTTTTTGGTGCTTTGAAAAACAATTTTTTCTTCTTCATTGAATATGTTACCAATTAATTTGTAACCTTGTTCTTCAGCTTTCGTAATAACACCTAACACCTCCTCCGGAGTTACAGTACTGGAATTGATAATTCCATATATATCGCTATGGTTAACGTCAAACAAATTGAAGTTTTTACCTAAAAGTTTATGCTCCTGTTCTTTCTTTTCGAGATCAATTATGAGAATTGGTTTATATTTTTTATTTGATCTTAATAAAATATCTACGATTCCATCAAGCCTACTCATCAGCCTCCGAACCTTAATATTAGATTTAGAGACAGCTCTTTTGTTTTTTTTAAACAATAACTCACCGGCTGTAAGATCTATTTGCTGGTCAACACCTTTCCAGTTATACATTCTCTTTTCGATTTTTTTCATCTGTTTTTGTTGTTCTTCCCTTTTCTCTACTAAACTGAGATATTGTTGTAAGGATTGTAAATCGATATCTGCAGATTTACCTACTTCTTCTTTCAGCTTCTTTATGATATCGATCTTATTATTCTTATCCCTGATGCTAACTTTACTGGCAAGTGAAGACGGTATCTTCGAATTATTGGGATGAATTTGAACCTTTGGTTTTGTAATGGTGGCCGTAGACTCCTTAAAAGGTAATTTTATATTCGATATTTCATCTGATTTCGCATATTTATTTATACTTTTGAGGATATCTTGGTCTGATAATCTTTTCTGAAGCAATAATAAATTTACATGTCTTATCGCATTCGATGTATTCGGTTTGGAATACCCGTGACATTTACATATATCTTTCAGGACAGCATATATGATAGAATTGGCATCCAATTTTGTGCCATTATTTCCATTCAGGATTAACTGTTTAATGCCAGCGACTGTTGGTGAAACATCGTTCAATTTCTTACCTAAGTTTGTAATTGATGTATGCATTTCCCTAAGACCTGCCGTACGCGCACCATTAAGACATATTCCACTAATCATATCCTATTTCATAACCTTTCTGATTGGAAGTTCTATGATATATAACTAATATACTCTATTCTCATTATCTCAGATCATCCTAAAGTCAAATAAAAGCTAAGACTTTTTTTTTATTTTTTTGACGTAAAACAAAAAACATGGTGAAAATGGAAAACGAAGTAATTTTGAAATGTTTTCCATAAATCCATGGCAACATTATTTAATGGAGTATGTATTCATGCAAATGAAAGTCGATTATTATTATTTTGTTTTTATTGTATTATATATGCCTATTATACAGAAATAGGGAAATCCAACCGATTTTGGGTTTTGTCCCAGCATTTTATTCTTTAATTTCTTTTTTTTTTTCTATCTATAGTGTTAATCTTCATCCTCAGTATCTGTATCGATATCGGTATAGTCACTATCGTCTTCATCGTCTTCATCATCGTCTTCATCATCGGTTTCTTCATTTTCTGAGTCCTTTAGATCCTGGTCTAATTCTTCCTCTATCGTCAATTTGTCAGCTTTGGATTCATCATGAACTTTCATGGTCATTGTAAAATCAAGATCTGGACCGAAGTAATCTGTATTTTTTAGAATCACTCTGAAGAAGATAGTATCTGGTTGTGGTGGTGCTGGTTGACTTAAAGGTATCTTGATCGTGTTGATCTCCCATTCGGATGGGTCAAAATTATCACCTAGCTCCTTAATCTCTCTCTTATCTAGATTCTTAGACAAGTTCTTGAAAGACAAACGTTCGACGTTAACAGGGGTTTGCAACAATTTTAGGTCCTTTTGCATACATAGCAACGCACACCACATAGATCTTCTTTGGACAGGGAAAAATGGAGATACAGTTTGAGGAATCAATGGTTGTTCAGCCATAATAGCGTAGGGATCTCTTAGAGACTCAAAATCAGTCCTTTCCGCTAGCATCTCACTTGGGATTTTGTCAGTTGGAATCAATTTGTGTTTTGCGGAACGAACCAGTACTTTCAAAGAGATATGTGGTGTCGATGAAGGAGTGACTTCAGATTCCCCTGGAACGATGAAATCAGCTCTGACTAACTTCAAAAATGGAATATTAGAGGCAACTTTTAGAGTTTGTTTCAGTCTTGACTCGTCTTCAATACCCAAAATTTCACCAATCTTCTTATCCTCAAATGTAAACAACTTACCCAAAGTATGCACATTTTCTTTTTCAGCATACTTGTCATATACTGCTTTATCAACGTATGGCAATTGCAAGATTTCCGCATTAGTTTTATTTGGCATGGCCTGTACAATACATTTCAAAGTATCAATGGTCAAACAGGCTACGTCTAAATTTCTAAACCCAGACGAGATATCAAGCAAACCATGCAACAACGAATGGCATTTGGAGACTATTCTGTACTTTATTTGGTTTTTCTCCTCAGATCCAGAATCTCTACGGTGTATGTGGTCTTGTAGCAATTTTTCGAATTCCTTTGGGGTCAAGTTTGGATAAAACTCTTCAAATTCCTGAGCGTGAGAGATCCAATTAATGATCAGGTCAACGGTAACGATCTCGGATGGTTTATAATTAACCAATCTATCAACGAAATAAGAGGCGGTGTTAACGTGAATACGCTTTCTGGTATATGACTGTGTAGTTGACCACCATTTACCGACAAAGTATGGCAAGACAACACCTAGTAAAGAAATGTAGAACAGGACCAGCAGTGGAGACGCAGAGCCATTAACCAAGAAACTTGGAATAGCGATACCATGGGATGTCGACTGGGGGCCGTCTGGGTGACCATACTTCAAGTAGTTCTCTTTGACGTTCGGGTCCGTGAGTGCCTCGTGTGCCTTAGATATTTGCACGTACATCTCCTCCATGGTGCTACGGTCTTCTGCAGTTAAATCCTTAGACATCTTATCCGGGTGAAATTTCAGAGACAATTTTCTGTATGCGGATTTAATGTCTTTCTCGGTGGCACTCTCAGTTATACCCAGTAATTCGTATGGATCAAACATTGTTCTCATGGATTGGGTTATCTGCTCAGTATCATTCATAATTCTCTTTACCAACACCGCAACCGAAATCCAGCCAACGACCAACATCAAATTAGTCATAGACAACAGCGGGTCTTCAGATTTAAGCAACTTCGCGGACCACTGATTCTTAAACTTCTTAATACTACTGCTCTCGAATTCTTCATTTAGTTTATAATTTTCGTCATGAAACTGTTTATTGCCAGCTAGTTCTTTTTTCAACGGATCATTTTGATGTGTCAATTTATACAATTGACGTAATGTCATTGGGATCAGGACCATTAACAGTAACGTCAGCATGAAAAACGGCCATGTTTCACTGCCCTCATCATACTCATAACTTAAGGCCATAATGTCACAATATTAAAAGAACAAAAACCAAATATTAAATATTTTTCTTTATTTTATTCTATTAATTGTCCTAGATATCTTAAAACCCTTGTAATTATGAAATAAAGCAATTTACTAAATACATATAATAAAGCTCTCTCTCGCTTTACTTTTCGATTCAACTTCTTTTACAGAGAGACAGTGTGTTTTTTTTCTTCATCATTCTTTTTTTCAAGTTTCGTGTTTTTCTTTCCGGAAAAAAAAAAAAAAAATTTCAAAAAATCACGTGAACATTTCGTCAAACTGGACCAATCATGTGATTATAACGTAATGTATGATATATCACGTTATTTACGTAAACAACGACCTAATATATTCGTATAAAGGTATATAATGCACATGGTCGGATTCGTCAATAAATACTAATCAAAAATCAATTGTTCTCTTCTGCCCAAAATTAATGTTGGCATATAAGCAAATTATAGTTATGTGATGTGTTGAAACAGTTTGCTTATTTTTTGAAACTTTTAGTATTAGTTTTAGTCTTTTGTTTTAATACAGATACGTCTCAGTTCAGGTGTAGTGGTACAAAAGATATAAGGTTATAATGTCTTCTTTGAAACCAAAATCTTTTACTGCTAAAAAGAGAAGACCCAGCCAGTCTAGTGGATCCAATGGGCAATCTTTTGATCTGGGGAATCCGTTGGCATGGTTAAACAAATATCTCGGATCAGATTGGAAATCTGATATTACTTTGGGCATACCCTATGGGAAAGGCAAGAAGAACAAGAAGAACAGGAATAGGTATACGGTGGTGCCCATGGTGGTGTTCTTTGTTATGCTTCTGTACATCTTCATGACATTGTTTATGCCTTCGTCGAGCAGGAATATGGTTACTTATCCTGCCGAACACGGTACGTATGTCAACGAAGTTATATCCTCCAGTCCTTTAATATTTCCGCATGTGGAGCACGCGGAAGTGCTGAGAGAGATTGGCATTAGAGGATTGTATATTTTGAGAATGGAGTTGGACGGCACCAAGAGGTATGTGCTGAAAACCGAGGATAAACCGTTTTCTGATGAAGAGAAAAAGAAGACCACAGACCAGGTGTTACTGGTGAAGAAATCGTTTCTGGATCACGGTAAGTTGATATTTCCCAAGAAGAACGAGAGCCCTGAGTTTATCATTGTAACCTTGATTGATTTCGAAAGTTATGACAGAGATACCATCGTTAAGATTGTACAGAATAGAGTTGACTACGCACAGAAACATAAATATGGTATCTATGTACGTTGGGCGCAGGAGTTTATTACAGAAATGGCTAACCAGGATGTTAAAATCAGTTATGAATATATGAAGGCAAGTATAATGAGGGCTGCACTGCATGCATTTCCGTACGCCAAATACTTTTTCTTCCTGGACGAAACCTCTTTAATTATGAATGTAGATGAACCACTCCAAAAAGTGCTCTTTGACCCAATAAATGTTGAAACTCATTCACAAGATTTGCCCATTTTACAACATTACAACGGTCAAAAGGTCCCCACTCAATTGAGCGAACGTCCAGACTTGATGTTTGCTCAAAATACTAATGGTATCCTCGATTTATCTGCTTTCGTCATTGCCAATTCGCTCCATGGTAAAGTATTCTTAGACTACTTGAACGATCCATTGGTGAGGGATTACCATTGGGACGATATTTACACACAATACGGACATGTGCTCAACTGGCATAACAGTCTTCTGGAGCATACCAGATTGTTTAGCATTAAACTATTTGCTAGTCCGGTAAATGTCGGTTCCTTGAAAATCGTCGATGGAAAAATTGAAGGTAGTGCATCAAGCTATACCTCAGGTGATTTTGTGGCTGCGATAGAGTCATGTAAACAAGGCGGCTCGTGTATTGCTGATATTAATAAAATGTATCAAATGGCAAAATCTAATACCATTTGATCTAAACTATGAGAAAAGGACAAATTTCTTTTTTTTTCTTTTTTTTTTCTTTTGGTAACTCACCAATATTTATAGAGACTATTATAAAACTATAAATTAGTAGCATCGCTTTCTATTTCACTTGATAAGATCTAAACACGTTTACAACGAATAGATCTATGAAAACAAAAGGAATAGTGAAATAAACGCATAAATGTACATTAGAATTATATACAAGTTTTATTTTTGCACATCTGCACTATTTACGTATGCTTAATATGAATTAATACTATCCAGAGGGCTCCAAAAAAAGAGCATTAATGGTATATTAGTCTCTAAATGCCACAATGGCAGCAGAAGCCAGGTTTCTCTTAATATCACGTTCATCTACATCATGTGTATCCTCAACTTCGCCCCATCTTTCCACTTGGAATATAGTTTCGAGCGTAGCAAGACGAATAATGTCCTCTAAGGAATGAACCAAGTCATATTCAGAGTTGACCTTGGTCAAACTTTCCAATAAGAGGACACCACAGATGAATGATTTTGTAGTCAGCACAGTTTTTTCCAAAACTGTAAAGTCCCACAGAGATAGTGTATCCATATAGTTGACGGCGGCGTTCTTGACCTCTTCAGTTTGAAGGTTACCTCTTAGTCCATGAACGTCTGCATCCAAAATCTGTAGTTTTAGTTGAGACCCTGTAGTTGAATACTTACTTAGGAACTTCTCCATCTTCTCAATAATTGGGAGGTATAGTCTGTCCTGTTCTTTACGAAGAGCTCCTTCAAATTCTGCAGCAGGAGAAAACACTAGCAAAGTATCTGTGTCTATGTATCTGAGTAGTTGGTTCTTGATAAGATCAGTATTTCCACCAATTTTTGCAACTGTTTCCGGATCACAGTCAGGTTCACTGGTGGTCTGTAAATCAATACATCTTGAGACTAATGAGGTCAGCGGTAAAGAGAACTTTGAGGACCCTAAATCGTGTAGGTTACTCCATTCCTTTTTCAGCATCAGCGCTAATAATTTTCTCCTACCATCGAACTTCAACTCGTTACCTAGTGGGGTCTTCAATGTCTTAGAATCGAGTTTCAGGAAAACGTTACCGTCTTTCTCCTCTAGACCGACTTTTTCCCAGAATTTCTCCCCGGTTTTTGCCAATCTATTAGTCTCTGTCTTCAAGTTATTCTCAGTAGAATTGTCCACACCTAACGGAGCTGCCTTGGTGCTAACGACCCTACTTTGATGCAGTGATCTTTTTGTCAGTAGGTACAAGTGGCGTCCCACTTTCACCCTTCCAGTCATTCTCAACATTGTTCGCTTATATTTATAGAGTTCTATTAGGGTATTCTTTAAGCTTAACCCACTAGTTCTTGTAAATATTGTGTTATATCATTGATGAATTTTTAAGAAAAGCAAGAAGCGTTTAAGTAAGAAGGACGAGAAATGAAAGTTTGTGTGACACTTTTTATTTTCGAAAAAACATAATACTCATAGCAAGAGGAAGGGCAGACATAATAAAAAGAAAACAAGATGTCAGGTCCAGGATTAGCACAAGAGATGGCCACGAGCCTTCGAATGAACAAGAACCAGCTAGAAATCGTGAATCAACAATTGTTTCAACTGGAAAGACAAGAAAAGCTGGCAGAGACCACCGTTAAGGAACTAGACTCTTACCCAAACGCGGATGTCTGGAGATCATGTGGGAGAGCATTTATACTACAGGATAAAAAGGAGTACGTCAAGGATCTGAATGCCGACGAAGATTCCATCAAGGAGCAGGTCAAAGCCCTCAAGATAAAGAAAAACTACCTAGAGACATCGGTTGAGAAGACTGTAGACGGTCTTAAGTCATTGATGAAAAAATAAATGCTTCCACAAATGACTCAATTAGTAAGTATAAATTATAAACTGTATAATAATAATATTAATAATAATAGTAATACATCTAAAATTTACGGTCACGTGTAACAAAGCATCACGTGATATCAAACGTATTTTATGCACTCCGAAAATTTTATTTTGTTTGTTCGATGTGATGGGCATCGCAAACTGTACCCACATACAAACGAACATGGAAAGAATAAACTGCATTAAAAGCTGGAACGGCCAAGTGGATTATTCAACTCTTTTGCAAAGATCAAGAAGCAGAATAGTAACTATTTATATATTACAAAATGGCTGAGAAGTATAAGAATCTTCCTGTTACAGTTGAGAAGCCCATCCCAGTGACCTATGATCTAGGAAATCTGGCTGTTTTTGATACTAATCCGATTGACAGGAACGATGTCGACAGCTCCAATGCTAAGCGTGAGGAGAGTATCAGAGCACTGACCAGAGACAATGTGCAATTGCTGGTGAATCAGTTACTTTCTTTGCCGATCAAGAAAACCACAGAGCATACCGGTGGTACAAGCGGGCAAGGTGCCACCATGGCTTTGCTACAGTTACCTGAGCCGACCTCTGAACTGCCTAGAGAGAAGCCACTACCTAAACCTAAACCTCTGACGAAGTGGCAGAAATTCGCCATCAAGAAGGGTATTAAGTCTAAGGAGAGATCAGGTAAGATGGTGTATGATGAGGATGCTGGTAAATGGGTGCCAAAATGGGGCTTCAATGGTATGAATAAGAAATTAGATGACCAGTGGTTGGTCGAAGTTGATGATGACGTCAAGGGAACCGAAAATGAGATGATTGACCCTAGAACTTTGAATAGGGCACAGAGAAAGAGTCTAGTTAAAAAGAATGAAAGACAACAGAAGAAGAACTTAAGAAATGCTGGGAATTAATGGATGTCCCATAATACTATCCAATCGTTCCTCTTACACACGGTCTATTAATCACTCTGTTACTTTATTCTTTTTTTTTTTTTTTTAGATTCACATTGTATACTAGTATTATATAGAAATTGAAAGTCATCATTGCACTCTTACGATTTTAATATCATTTTTAAATATGTGATTGAATGTAGCAAATTCATGTAGTAGGCAAATAGATAAAATAAAATATATTTATAAAATGAAAGATGACTTTGAGATCTGGGTAACAATTTGGTAACAAAAAGCTTTTTATTGGCGATGAGTACAACAACAGAATTCCAATAATAAAGCTCACTGATCTTATTTCCTTGTTTCAACTCTCGGAGTTATTGACATTGCCGTTAGTTACAGTATAATTATATCAATCCCAAGATTCTTTCTTGTGGTTTCTTAGATAATGAGCACGTCACGTCGACTTGAAGAGTTCGGATCTATGATCGATTCTGTGATCTTACACTGGCGGGAAGAGAAGTTAACGTCGACGACATTAAGAAATAAATTGAATGAAGTGTTTGGGTTGGGTCTAAAATCATTTGATACTGAGTTGCGGCCCCTTGTTGAAGATAAGATTCGATGTTTTGAGAGCGGTGAGACTGAGCAACTGCGATGGACAGCTGAGGAGTTGTTGCATGATAATAGAAGTTTGATACTGAAGATACGTCGGAAATTGAAGAGAGATAGACTCGGAGCGGGAAAGTCTGGTGATCCAACAGGCCCTGGTGTGAAAAAAAGGAGAAAGATAAGGATTACAGATAGTACCAAGAGTATGATCCACATCAAGGTCGAGGTATCACCTGAATTACAGGCAATAGTTGGAGAAAAGTATATATCCAGGACTGAGATGGTAAAAAATGTATGGAAGTACATCAAAGATCACGGGCTACAAGATCCGAAGGACAGAAGAGAAATTATATGCGATGACACTATGAAAAGAGTATTCGGAAATCAAACCAACATTTTCAAAATGAACTCGTATTATAAAGACCATATTATTGGAACAGTTCAAGAAAATAAGGCAACAGCATTATCTGATACACACGATCAACAAAAGAAGGTAGAGACAGAATCACTTGAACGTGATAATGAAAAGAGTGGAGATGAATCAGCAGGGCAGAAATCATAGAGGAGATACGGTACACCAGATTGAATATATATATATATATATATGTTCTCTCTTTTTTCTTTGGTTTTCCAGGAACTTGTTTCCCTCTACTGTTGCTACAAATGAATTTTGTGTTAGGATATACAATATTTCATTCATCTTTTTTGTTTTTTTGTTTAAGGGAATTTAATTTCGGACCCACAAGAAAAGCTAAGACAACTGAAAAATTCTAAATATATTATGAAAACACAAACTTTATCTGATCATACTTATCAAGGTATCATTTTCCTTGTTAAGCTAAATGGTTTATTAGATATACCAAATAACCCTCCATCCCTCGCCTTCCCCTGGAAATTCCATATTAATTGAATTAAGCTTATTTAATCTATGAGGACAAAAGAACATTAACTACTTTTGAATCAATTATATTATGAGCAGAATCATAACAGATACGAGCCTTGATAGCTCATTAAGTCAAAGTACCAAAGAATGTGATTCTGAGAGGATTGAGGAATTAGCATACCGACATACTCTAATGCTCGTTTTATTAGAGTATGTCAAGGAACCTAGATTTTTGAACAACGGTGTTGCCAGGGTTACCGAAGGCGGAATAATGGCTGAAATAAATACTAATAGGATGAATGACGGTAGTAATAATAGTAATGGATACTATTCTAGAAACAGATCAACCTATCAAAGCAAAAATGTCGAAAATGTCGTTGCTGATGTGATTCATTCTTTAGGAGAGAAATTACTATTGGTCACAAGAAATCAAATTAAAGTCGATAATAGCAATTATAAGAGATGTCTATTGAAATTTTATAATGATTATTATTTAGATCCAGTTAGAAGGAAGGAATTGAGGCAGGTGGTTAACTTCCAAGATATTATTGCGTTCTTTTCACAGTCAACAAGCAAAGAACTTATAAAATTACCGGTAGAAAACATGTCTCGTGAGATATTTGATCAAATAACATTATTTATTGATCTCCTTATCAATTGTTTACCAATGAACGCCTTAAGTGAATATAAATCAATGTTAACCAAAATGAAAACGGATTTTAAACCAAACCGTTACAAACCTCTTTCACAAAGGTACTCATTAATACCGATCGTTGATACCAATAATTTCAACTCGGGGCGATTAGGTGTCGAAACTACTGATTTTCAATCGAGGAAACCAACTTGGGAATTAAATGAAATTTCACATATTGCATATTTCCAGGATATTTTCAGCAAACCTCCAGATATGGTTAAGGCTGATATACAAAATTTAATGCCATATATTTCTGCCAGTAATTTTAGAGATGAGCTAATAAAGGAACGGCAGCAATTAAAGAATGGCGTATACTATTATAGAAGAAATGATTTTAATGATCCAAGAGAATATAAGAATTGGGAGGATTTTTTGCTTGGTGAATTTGCTATTCTACTGGACAAACTTACGAACAATAATGATAACAGAAATGACAAAAGCATCAATTTTATTCCTGTTGACAGAGCCAGGGTATATATGAATTTATTGGAGAAGGTCTTAAAGGTAGAAAAAAAAGACTCTAACTCCTCCATTAGTCTTTCGAAGGAGGCAACTTTCTTCATATTTAAATGCTCCAGGTATTGGATGTTGCATTTTCCAAGTACAATCGCATCAATTTTTCAGGCTTCTTTAAACTCAGTTGTTTTTGTTAATGAACATTTAGATGTAACGATGGTTGAAAATAGTATCAACATTCTGAATAATCTCTTTTTAAAATCAGAGGCAGATAGGGATTTGAGTATATGGAGTATACCTGATAGAATACTGTGGCTTAAAACAAAACAAAGGATTTGTTCCAAAGCAATGAAATCAATTTCAATACAAATGCTATCTATATTTGATGAAGACTTACCCACTTTTTCACCGTACCTACAGTTTTATTATTCGACAATTTCCTCCGATGACATAATACGTTCATGGTTCCTTGAAAAACATTTTGAGGAGAAGTGGGTAATACATATTCAGAGAGCTATCTTGAAAGCAAGTGAGAAATTCTATCTTTCCTTAGTCGAAAAGTTACCTAGGGATGAGACTCTCGAAATACAGCATGTACATGACATTGCGGAGAAGATATATTTTGCGATTGAAAAGATTCAAAAGCGCTATCCCAAACTGCTGTTTGATAAGCTCAACATGTCTTTTATAGTTGCAGGATTTTTAATTGATGCTTTCGCTACTGATCTCGAAACGATGTTGAATTTCGTTAGTAAATTTCACAGAAAAGCAGGTAAGAAAGTAGCAGCGGCAGATGGCCTAGATTGCTATAGTGCTATTAAGGACCTCAGGGATATATTCAAACAGGTGAAACCAGAGACCGAGTTCCCCATTGATCTCGAATCATTATTCTCTTCATATATCATTGTATTATGTACGGACATCAAGAAACGGTTACTAAAAGTTGTGAAATCATCCTTAAAAAATGAAACATGGGAAAAATCGAATGCAACCACATTTTATAGTAGCTCTGTTGTGGATATATTCAAAATGGTGAATGAATCAATACTTATCTTTAAAAAGCTAAATTGGGCTAATCAATACCATTTGTCCGTTGTGATCACCACAATCCTGAAAGAATTTGTTTCCTGTGTAAAATATTATTGCAACCAATTATTAGAACTGGTACAGGTGGACTTAAGAAATGACCATAAGGAAGATTTCGTTGTATTAAAAAAAGAGGATGAAAAAAATACATCCGGTGTAGAGAAGATGGGAAATAAATCCAAAACTTGGTCATTCCATGAGATGAAGAGAGCATTAAAGTCCACACCTGTTGTGAAGGTCCCAGCTCCTTATGAATATACAAAGCGCACCTGTATTATTTTGAACGACATGGATGCAATGTTAACGATGATGAATAAGTTAGATGAGGTTGTCAATGCACAAAAGCTTTCAGAAACCATGGTAAATCCCAATATATCTGATAAACTTTTTGAAGAAGCTCTAAATGGCAAAGATATAGTTGGAAACCAAATTTTTACCGTTCGAGTTTTGACGTGTAATGGTGTTCGCTTACAATCTAAAGATGGATTTGGCAATTTAAGTGTTACTATTATCGACGATACATGTAGTAAAGAAATAGGGGCTACGAAAGAACTGGAAGACACAATAAGTCCAATTTGGGATGAGGATTTTGAGATCGAGGTTCCTTCGAAAAAAACTGGTAGTTTGTCTTTTTTTGTATGGAACCATCCAGATGGTGCGTCGAAGAAAGACTCTACTGAGTTATGTGGGAAAGGTAAGGTTATGCTCGATGCAAGGAAATTTTTAAACAATACAGGATTTAGTGAGTTGGAAATATCTCTGATACCTAAGGGTCAACTTGAAATCCAAGTTTCTTTGGAAACTGAAAGTATGGATGCTCTCTTTTGTATGGGGAATATGTATAGATACATCGAAAGATCAAAGTTAAAAACTATTGATTTGATTATCAATAAATTTTCTAATGTTGTCGGACATGCTATTTCTAGAGAAACCTTAAAATTTGTTACATCTGAATTAAAGCACGGTCAAGGATCACTTGAGGATGAAGAGACTGTCTATGAAGCGATAGTTCCCCTATTTGACTATTTAAATTCAAATTTAACCATTCTAGCAGCTGAATTGAGTCAGGATTTGCTGTTCGAGTTGATGCTAAATGCTTGGGAAGTTATATTGTCAAAGGCTGGTTCGTTACTACTACCCCCCCTAACCAGCATTTCCTCCAGTAGTATCATAAACTCTGCAAGAAAATCAATTTGGAGAAATTCAGGAGGTTCCAACTTTTCGATAACTGGATTTGGACGTCCTCTCACAGATCTAGAAGTCAAAATTGTGTTTATGTGGCTTGATGCTATTTGCATTGACTTTTTTTATAACAATGGTGAAGGTCCTTCTTTAGATAAGCTAAAAAATAGCAATTACAAAAAGTTATTGTATATTCCAAGGTACTATAATAAGTCCACTTTAGAATTAAAGAAGATGGTTACCACTTTGGAGGTTGATTACAAAAAATATTTAGATAATACCTTGGAAAATGACCTTGAATCATTGGCAATATTAAGAGAAAAATCCAATAGGATTTCTAGGCATGCCACAATAATGGAAAATTCTTCGAAAAAGAATAGGGAAGATGTGATGAACCGGTTTGAAAAGGTGAAAAACAATCCGTTGAGAAAAGCCGTGACGAAATTAGAAGTCATTTTAAGAATATTAACTATAAAGGGTGAATTCCATTATGTGCATAAGTGCATTAACAAGATGAACGAACAAAGGAAATTGGTCGTTAATAAAAAACGAGCTAGAGACGCAGCATTAGGTAAAAGATTGTACGAGACATCATAAGTGTTGCATAAGATGAGATTCAAACAAAGATGCACACACACACGCATATATATATAGATAATACCTGTATATGACAAATTAATATCCATATGATCTTTTGCTAAAGTTGGTAATTAGAGCAAATTGAGTGGAGGATGTGCCAAAAATAAAGAATTTACAAGAACTAGATAATCGCATTGAAAAATCAGAACCAACTTAATTATTTTAACAAAAGACATTCTTTGATAATAGTTTGAACACACAAAAAAAAAGATTCCATGAGTTAAAAAAATCCTCCGCGACGGGGAATTGAACCCCGATCTGGCACGCGACAAGCGCCCATTCTGACCATTAAACTATCGCGGATCTAGAATTGCATAGACTCGAATGTGCTAGATGTCTTAATGATTGGGGACTATTATGGCGATTTGCATTCTTTTCTGGAGAACGTGATGAATAATAAATCATGTTTCTTATCAAACTGGCCCAAATCAGCAGTTTCAAGAAGAACAGTTCACAGGAAAAATTATGTATGTTATGTCATTATTAGAATCTTTTATATTTTAGGTAATGGCAACGCTTTGGTATAATCGCCTTGAGTTATTACTGCTCAGAGCATCTTTTGCAATGTTTCCAATTGTTTGTAGATAATAGTTTAGTAGGTATAGTAATTCAGTTTCTCCAAATGATATATATAAGAGTATCATCTCCATGTGCATTTTTTATGAAAATATTTAAAATATGTTGATGGCTGTCACCATAAAAAATCGAAAAGCAAATTCTTCCCTGTTTTAAATACGAATTAACGTCGATAAGTATGATAAAATGATACGTTTACAGCGAAGTTAACATAAAAAGATATCGACCGCTTTCCCATCCAAAATATTTCGTTGAAGATATTTAAATGAGGTGGCTCTCGTATTTATAAAATTAACGATGTTGGTATTCAGAACATTTTTCTCATATTTTTTTCGTAATTCATAAATTTTATATGTATAGAGTAGGCAAATATCTACTTACTTAAACGCAATACGATAAGGAGAAATTAAGAAAATATTTGAAGAAACATGTAAACATGTTCTTTTTCTAGGATATCCTTCTCTTAAACTGGTTGTGCCCATTGTAAAACATAAATAGCAGCAGAAACAACGATAATACTGACAGGCAAACTCAAAACAACATAACCCCAGAATAGAATGTCCGCCATCTCGGCTTCGAAAAATTCATTCAATTGGGTAATTTGAGTCAACTGAATAGCTGGGGGTGATACAGTTAAGAGGAAGCCTACTACCAAGAAGATAGGGTCGTCTAATATACTAACATTGATATATTTGACAGCGGCAGCGATAATAGGCAACAAGAACATCGATGGTAGAACCATTCGACCTACTATGGAGCCTATAATAAGTTTCTTATAGTTATGTGTTCTTCTGAACGTCTCAGCAGAAGGGCATAAGTTAGAACCTAGCACAATCAATATTAGTGGAATGGAGACAGAACCCAATTGTGTAACTGCCTCAGCAAAAGTGTTGTTAATAAAACCATCATCCTGGAATAATTCATGCTGCAGGGGTGGGATAGCTGCCACTATCACAGAGCCGAGCATGGACCATAGAGGTGGGTTCAAGTATGAAAGAATCTTTTCAATTAAGCCAGTAGAACTACTAAAAAGCTTTTGACTAAAAGTGCTTGGGGCATCGTTTGGGCCCTCAGAGGACTCTCGACTCTGTGGCATTGAGGCCACTGCAAGTGAAGATCTGCTTTCTAAATGAGCCTGGATCTGAGATGGCGGCATATGGTGTGTGTTTTCACCGGTCCACCTCATCAAAGTGTTATAGCCCCAACTCCATCTCAGCATTTGCCCGAACTGCTGGAAGATCAGCAGGTACAATATACCTCTCGAGGCAACATTGTCCCTGTTATCATCGGGAATCTGGTCCCATACCAGATTTGGTAATGTATACGCCAGTGATAAAGTCAACGACACCGGCAGAGAGTTGCTATTGCCAAATATGGAGTTAGCGACAACAAAATTTGTTTCGTCCCTGTCCAGTTTCAAAACCTTCGAGGTCAGTTTACCAGACAAGAAACTGGTTAGTGTAGTCAACCCAAAAAATAGCGGAATTATAGCAATTTCCAGGATTTTCGCCATAGACAAAGATCTTGCCAGCTTACTGAAGATCAGTGCAGGTGTAAATAAATCGACATTCAGCTGCGATATGGCCTTCTGTGCCTTTTTCGGCAGCAAACCCGACCATGCACTCCAGAACCCAGCGAACGCAATAATAACAACTTGTAAAACAGACTCAAAAACCTGGTAAGCGATCTGCCCAAACGTAAACGTTTCAGCAGCCATCTAAGATAATCTATTTGCTACAGAATACTTTATTCAGACTAGATCTTTCCTATAGAGTAAATGCTAGAAATCAGGGTGTGTATTAATCTTATATATATTGGCTCATCTCTAAAGATAGAAATGAAATTAGTGAATATTGAAAAGCCACGCCCCCTCTCCCCCCACTTTTCCCCTGCCACAGCTGCACCACCCTTATCTTATCACAAACCCTTGAAAACAAAAAAAGAATAGACCTATAAACCCTAAACCCTAATTTCTAAAAATCTAAAAACCTGAACCCTAAACCCTAAAGTGTCTCAGCCTGCCCCGGGTAACTTTTTGTAGCTATTTTAATATAAGGAATTAGGGTTGGGGGGGGGGGGCAAACCCTTTAGGGTTCTAATTTAGGGCTTTCGTTGGTAATTATCACCATTATGCAAACCATTATGCAAACCAATATATATATTTTATTCGCCAGTATATATATATTGATATATATTACTGTATATTTACTATATATTACTACGTTGTTTTGGGGTTTCAAATGTAGAGTTTGTCAGCTCTGTATTTGAATTGTGGCGATGGGATGCGCTGGTTGAAGGCAGAGACAGTGTGGTTGTTGCCTCTTCTCTCTGGGAACCCTTCGAAGGAGTTAGCGTAAGTGGCCACGGAGTGGGCAATCAACTTGGTGTTTACCAAGAAGGCATCCCAGGCCAAGTTTGAGACGTTGTCGCACAATTGGTGGTAGCACTTGTCAAGGACGCGGCCGTTGAAGACATTTTTCTTCTCAGCACCAGCAGCGATACCGCCGGCTGGGATGCCGTGTTCGATGAAACCGACGTAGTCAGATCTGCCGTCGAATGGGATCAAAGTGTAGTTCAAGTGGTGGTCCTTGTAGTACTTGATGTAAAGGTCTCTCAACTCTTCTGAGCCTCTTGGATTTACGGAATTGTTGGCATCGTAGACTTCGTATTCGTAGTTTGGAGAGGCCATCATGTCGTAATCCATGAATACTCTTAGCTTCAAGTTCTCCTCCTTGGATAGATGGTCAGCGTAGTAGTTGGAACCTAGCAAACCTTCCTCCTCAGCAGCCCACCAGGCAAACCTGACTTTGTTGTTGATTTTGAAGTGAGTCAGCTGCTTGGCAACAGCCAGGAGCGAGATGGTACCGGAGCCGTCGTCGTTTAGACCTGGCCCTTCCTCCACAGAGTCAGAGTGTGCGCCCAGACCAACGATGTTGTTCTCGTCACCGTGCTTGGTGTCGGCAATGATGTTCTTCGTCTTTATCTTAGCCACGTAGGAGTCCATAGCGAAATAGAGAGCGTAGTTCTTGTCGAAGGCCATCTTGGCAATTATCTCTTTACCAGCGACATATGAAACACCGATGGTGGAAACAGTGTGGTTGTCTGGGGTACCTAGAGTACCGTGAAGGCCGCCATGGGACAGTGGCTCGTTGTCGTAAATTACAACAGCGTGGAAACCGTGTTTGCCTGCCAAGGAGGACTTCTTTCCGAAGGGACACTTACCTCTTTCAATGAGAGCGATGACGTTCTTGTGACTTTCAAGCAGTGGCTTAACCGCGTCGAAGTCTTTGTCTTGACAACCCAGGTTTGGGATCTCGATGACTTTACCGACGAATGGCTTGACCGGTGGGGACAAGGCGAATGCAGTGCTGTTCTCGAACTTCTTCCCGGTCTTGGCGTCTGAGAGGTTGAACGATCTGATCTTGCCTGACAATGCGTCGAATTCTTGGACAGAGACGTCGTAGTAGTCCTTCATCCCGTCGAAGGCGTCCAGGATATAGTCAATGGTCTTGCCGTGGCCTGGGGAACCGATGACACGGGTTGGGTGGCCAAACTTCTTCTTGGACTTCTTAGCCAGCTTGTAGAGGTCACGAGCGGTAGCATTCAAAGTATCCAATTCAATCTTGTCCTGCAGTTTCTCAGACTCGACAACTGGCTTCAGGAAATAAGGAACGTGTGGTTTTGGGAAGAACTTCAACCAGCGGTCCGAGTCCTTGTTGAACCTGACCTCGTCATTGTCGTCAGCCGTAGCGAAGTCAGCCAGCCCGGCAACATCGCCTGCGTCAAAGAATTGCTGGTTGCCAAAGGGGAAAGCAGCACCGTAAGCTACAAGAGCTGCCGTGGCAGCAACATTACATAGCCTCATTTTTTATTTCTCTTTTGTTTTGTTTTGTTTTGTTTAATTTATATTTCTACAGTTCCCAATTAATGAAAGCAATCCCCAAGTCCTTATATATATATATATATATATACACCTATTTTAGGGAGTTCAAAGAGAAAAAAAATTTTGGGCCGTTACCCAGTTACAGTCAAAAGGGAACATCTTATTTCATTTCTTAATTAAAGAAAATGACTCTCTTTTGACGTTCAGCCCGTGGGGGCGGAGAGAGAGAGAGAGATAGATAGAGTAGTAGTACTTATTAGTTGTAATCGGTAATCATTGAGTTATTGTCCGCACGTAAATACTGTTTGTGTGCAATTCGACGTAATTTTCTATTTAATCTTTCTTCTTCTAATACTCGGAGAGAGCCCCTATGATGTTTTTGACAGCTTTTTCATTTTATTTCCAGGTATTAACTGGGCACGGACCCTTATTTTAATGAAAAAAAAATAAAAGAAACTCCAGTACAACCCGCAAAAAAAAAGGAAAAAAGGTAATTCCAAACGAATATCCACATGACATACCTGTACACGGAGCGGGGGTACACGTGCTTAAAAAATGAAAAAAAAATACAATTTTTCGTGTTTAGCATCCCCCCCGCGCTCGCGCGGGGGGGTGCTGTTGTTTTACCCGATTAGGAGTGCTGTCACCTACGCGAAAAAAATGACTTTTTACCCTTTGTAAGTCTCTCCTTTTGTATACATTGATTTACATATAAGCTTACGTGTATATATCTTTGTATATATCGCTGATCTGTATAAGTATATGAAAATCTGTATTCATGATCTCCCTTTGCCGCCCGGATAATCTTTTTTTTTTCTCTCTTATGTCGTATCCTTAACGAAGTGTCTACGGCACCGCAGCGGCAACGGGGGGGCCTTAAACGGGGCCCTAAACGGCAACTGCAGGGCAAATCTGGAAGATTTACCCTTTAGGGAATTAAGCTTCGGTTCCTTTCTACGTAAATATGATTCAAAAAAAGAAAGAAATTTCTTTCTTGCTTTCTTTCACAGAGAAACAGACGTACTTTTCTCTCTTTCTTTTTTTTTTCTTTACCCCTGCCCACCGTTATGTGAAACAAAGGGCGCGCGAATTAACCCCGTGGCGTGTCGTGGCCGTACCACTTGTGCCCAGCGAAAGAATGAACAAACCGGAAAGAGAAGAAATTCGATTAGCTGGCTTTCTACAAGGGTTCTTTCTTTTTATGATACGCTACACTTCTCCGCACGCATACGCCAAGATTGTGTTGTGTGCTGTGTTTTTTTTGGCGTTTCGTATCGCTTTTCCGTTTTCTTGCAGGTTGTGCTGCTTACGCTGGTCTTTCGAAGAAAAATTACTGTAAGCGAAAATAAATAAACAAGAGAGGCACAGACACACGCACCCAGCAGGTTTCTCTTTGCTACGTCACAATGTTTTGAAATCTTTAAAAACCGGTCCTACAAAAGACTTTGTTGATGTGTTAACAAGTATACAACAGAATTGAAAATTTTTGATTTTGATTCATTTTTTAACACACATATAAGACAGACCCTTTCTGCACAAACCGAAGGAACGTAAAAGAAAAACCTTTCTCTTAAAAACTATAATCTTGTGATAATTACTTATATTTTTTTCTTATTTTGCGATTTACTCTCCTTTCGACTTCACAACAATATAAAAAAAAAACCACAGTCTTTCCTTTATAAAATGAAGTTTTCCGTCCCTCTATTAACTGTCGCCGCTGCTTCTACCGTCTTGGCCGCCCCAGCCGTCGTTACAGTCACCGAGATGGCGCACCAGCACGCCACCAGGACCGTCCAGGGTGTAGTGTACGTCAACAACGGCGAAACCAAGACCTCATTCACCACTTTGGGCTCAGAGCCAACTGCTGAGGCCCAGACCCAGGCTCAGGCTCAAACCTCAAACAACCAGATCGTACAAGAGGACAATGTTGAAGGTACCGACAACAACAAGGACACCACCACTCTACAGCCTACCGCTTCTGTGGCTCCAGTCTCAGAAGCCGCTGCAGCTCCAGCCACCACTTCCACCACTGCTGCCGCCGTATCGACCCCAGCTGCTACCCAGCAAGCCGACAACTCGAACTTGTCCGACTTCGCCAACAGCATGCTGAACGAACACAACGCTAAGAGAGCCCTGCACCAGAACACCAGCCCATTGACCTGGTCTGATGAGTTGGCCTCTTATGCCCAGAACTACGCTAACGCTTACGACTGTTCCGGTAACCTGGTCCACTCCGGCGGGCCTTACGGTGAGAACTTGGCCGTTGGCTACAGCGATGTCGGCGCCGTTGACGCTTGGTACGACGAGATCAGCCAGTATGACTACTCCAACCCAGGTTTCTCTGAGGCCACCGGTCACTTCACCCAAGTTGTCTGGAAGGGTACTTCTCAAGTCGGTTGTGGTGTCAAGACCTGCGGTGGTGCATGGGGCGACTACGTTATCTGTTCCTACAAGGATGCCGGTAACGTCATCGGTTACTTCCCAGAAAATGTTGCTCCATTGAAGTAAGAAAAAAAAAATAAAGCTAAAAAAATTTAACTTATTTCATTTTACGCATCTTACATTTTCCCAAAATATCTCATTGATTGAGGAGCCCCCTAACTTCAACTGCATTCATTCCTTTTAACAATTCACCAACTATTTTTCTTTTAATGAAAGAAGGAAGTTAAACCTTTTCTTGGTAGTATACCCTTTGATTTTATTTCTCTAATATTTTTTTTATTTGGTTTTTTTTACTTTCCATTCTATATTTTATATATTATTATTATTATTATTATTATCTTTATTTGGTCTAAAAATTTTTTCATAAAACTATTTCGACAGTCGCTTAAATTCAGTATAATTATTTATATTATATTATTTTGTGCCAACATACCGCTCCACTAGATTATTATTTTTTTTTTATTGTATTATTATATACATTTCTGGCTTGTCTTAAATAGATAAAAGATTCGATCGGATAAGATAAGTTTTTTTTTTTCATTCTATCAAGAGAAACGACCAAAAACAAAAAAACACCTAAGTACAACAGCCAGTAGAATCATTCGTCGATGGCTTTTGAGCTTGGATGTCTACTGTATTGGAGGACTGGTTCTTCTGTCTCTGTTGTTTACTCATCAACTCATCTTTCTTCGTACTGTACAGTTGCTCACCGATCTCTTGAAATATGTCTTTGATACCTTTACCAGTCTTTGCACTCACCTCTTTAAACAAAAGGTGCTGTTCCTTCGCGTAGCTCTCACCGTCCTCGGTCTCGACCTGCCTCTTGTCCGCGTCCTCAGTAACCAAATCAACCTTATTCCCTACAAGGTAAATCACAAGGTCGTCGTCTCCAACTTTATTCTGCAACTCCTGCACCCACATCTGCGCCTTCTTCAAAGAATCGGGCTGTGTAACATCGTATACCACAAGCGCAGCATTGGCATTCCTATAGTACATAGGCGCTAGAGATTTATACCTCTCCTGACCAGCAGTATCCCATATCTCAAACTTTACTACAACCTCCTCACCGTTGTCGTCTTTGATCTTGATAGTCTGCGACAAGAAAGCGGCACCGATAGTGCTCTCTCGCAGCTCATCGAAAGTATCCTTCACAAACCTATGCACTATAGATGACTTCCCTACGGAAGAATCACCTAACAAAACCAACTTGAATTGTAACATATCCTTATAATAGTGATAAAAAAAACACAACGACTCACAATATTCAAAAAAAAAAGCAAACACAGTCTCGTTATTTAACCAGATTTTGAAAGCATCACCTCTTCACTCCTTTACCATATTAAATCGATTCCTTCTCATATAGGGTTTCTTGATCTTAAAAATTCATCTAAATTATTTTTTGGCTTCCCCCTAACTATATCACCAAACACGAATGGCACGTGATATATCCCAAACCCTAACCCTAAAAGAGAACCCTGATTAAAGCCCTAACCCTAATTACAAAAACCGCAGCGGTAATTAGAACTTGAATAGCAAGATAACAACGTGAATTGATAATTAGCACTATACAGTAAGGTTTTGAACAGACTGAAGCTAGTGCCAGAGACATTATGTAAAGGCTTACTTTGTAAAACTTTTGTTGTAGTTTGTTTATTTTTTATCGCCAAATATAATATCGTGCTATCACTAAGATAGGTGAATCCCGCATATTGGGAAACCCACTCCTGATTAGTTCAAATATTGGAAGTTCGATGGAGTATAAACAAGACAATAGCCTTTGCTCCTTTTTTATTTTTTAACAAGAAAATATGGTTGGTTGTGGCCCATGTGTTTTCGCATAATGATAATTTTATAGGCGTCTATATCTTAAAATTGGGGCAGCATTCTTGGCTGTTTCTGTGCTGGATATGTAGAAATCTCTTTATGGACGTTTTTATATATTCGTTATACCAATAGGATATAATACATTACTGTATAGAGGTAAATTTGTGAGATATATGTTGATAAACCCAATAGTATAGAGGGAAATAAACCATGGGAAGATAGTGAAAGAAAAAAAAAAAAAGAAGATTCAATTGACTAAATATTTGTCAATGGACCAGAGCATCTGGTTAGAAAAGTGTTGTATCCTATTAACTTTCGTACTTTCCAACATTTTACCACACTCTTGCTACAAAATATTGAAGAGCAAAACGGCTGTCAGCTTACTAGCTCATGTTGAATGTATATGGCAGAAATGAATATTATATATATATATATATAGCCATATATATGTATATATAACTTAAATATATGTATAAATACCAAGTACACGTGACTATCCACCAATGAGAATGATAAAGGGCCGTCGACGCCTTACTTCGCTCTGGGGTGTTATTGGGAAATAAGCACCATTAACGATTTAAATCAGGAAGAAATTAGAACGTATTAAAAAGGATATCGTCCTCTTTGTAAGGTTAAGTTTCACAAACATAAGTGCAGTAGGTGCAAACTTTTTACAACTGGACACATAAATGTTGAGAAACTCTGCTAGGAGCTCATTCAGATTGGCGAGACAGTCATGCAAGAGGTATAACTCTATTGATACCGGTGCTAAGGTTTCTGGAAAGGCAAAGAAGGGAAGTATTGTGAGGAAGTTCTTGAAACTGAGTCTCGGTGTGTCTGTTCTGTATGCTGGTGGTGTTGCAGCGTCGCAGTATAATGACTCGTTTGGGGCTTTCTTCACTGATAAAGTACCGGGGGCTGAAACACTCGTCGATACATACGAGTATTACCGTTACGATCCTAGATTTTCAAAGTACTTGACTAAGGATTACGTGGTTGGTATATTTAAAGGTACCAACAACGACCATGAGCAGACAAGAAGACATACTCCTATACCTATTCATGACAGCATTAAAGAGCTTCAATTGAAGCTGCTGGAATTGGATTCAGAAAATAATTCTGAGGCTGAATTACAGAAGATTATTGATTCCTTAAATAGCACAATTAATTTGATCAACCAACAACAATTTAAGATTGGAGGTAAGAAGCTCGAACAAGTGGAGGAGAACTACCAAAACCTAATTGACGATATCTTGTATTTGGACAAGAATTTAAAAGAGACTGTATCGCACAGTATCAATGAAAAGACGGAAGAAGTTGCCGGTAAGTTGAGTAAACAGTACAAGAGAAAGCTTTCTGTCTCTGAAGCCGAGCTACAAGACAAATACAGAAACGAATTTATACACTTGAAAGAGGAATTGGAGAAACATTATGCTGACTTGTTAACTCAAAAGCTCGAAGCAAATAAAGAGCACTTGGAGGCTAAGCACGCCAATGAGGTTGCATTACTGTCAATCACTCAGGTCAGGGAATTCAATAAGATTATAAAGGAAAAAGTCGATGCTGAGAGGAACGGAAGACTGGCCAATATTGAGCAATTAGAAGAAAAATCTAAGGATTTAAATAAGGCAGTAGAAAAAGTTACTAAAATTGTTACCAGAAATGAAGCAGTGAAGCAAATCGCTCAAAATATTGAAAAGATCAAGTCAAAGCTGAGTTCGCACGAACTGCACGGTTTATCCCTCTCTGAAGATTTGAGTAGACTAAGAACATTAACAGATATTGCAGTTCCTGGTCCAAAACCATGTTGCAAGGATAAGAACTTGACTCCAGCACTGTTCAGAGTTGCATTGGCAGAACTTGAAGATATTGCGTCTTCCAAAGGTTCAAAAGTTCTATCTAACGAACAATTATATAATAGATGGAATCTATTAGAAAACGACTTCAAAACAGCTTCTCTACTTCCTCCCAACGCTGGTGTTTTAGGCCATTTCACTGCAAAGCTCTTTTCATTCCTTCTCTTTACAAAACGTGGTTCTGCTCCACCTGATGCCACCGATTTAGACTCAATATTTGCTAGGGTTAATGAAGATCTTAGATTATCAAAGCTAGACTCAGCAGTTTCCGAGGTTGTTGGTTTAAAAGGTTGGACCCATGTACTATGCGATGATTGGTTAAAGAATGCAAGAAAGAAGTTAGAAGTGGAACAACTTGTGGATATTCTTGATAATGAACTAAAGACTTTGTAGTCTTCTGGAGGCGCTGTGACATCTAGGAAGAAGCAAGCTTCAAACACATTTTAATTGATCAAAGGAGAACTAAGCAATTAAAAACTGTCTATACTTTCATTAATATGTCAATATTATTTATTCTTAAATAGGAATGCTATCAAAGCTAATCATTTCCAGAATGTTAAAAATAAAATGCCTGCCTAGTCTAGTCGTTCAATTTACAAATGCGCTTACACAATAAATCTCTACCACATTCCAAAAGAGCCTGTGTTCTGTTGTCAACGTATCCAGCCTTATTATAGAATTCGGGTTTTCTCTTTATTATCACCCCAGCGTCTTTGATTTGCAGTAATTCAGACAAGTCTTCAACTGCACTGGAAAGAAGACCTTGGTTATCTACAAATATTTTCGTCATATTATGAGATGGATCGGAATAATATGCTAATGCAAACGACCATTTTAATGCCCTTCGTCCTTCGTTAAGTGTCTTTAAAGACTCTGATAAAAATTGACCTTCAATCCATGAGATACCAACTTTTTCTTGAAGGTCTTTCACTTTATGACCCATGGTTTGACCTAATGTCCAATCCAATTTCGCCGAAACTTCATGCTCGTTAAAAACTCTATAGTAGAACGTATATTTTTTTAAGTTTCTAGCTGTCTCATCAGTATTTTTGTTTTTGGAATCCTCATTCTTATACATTGTGCACTGAAAGAAATCTTTGCCATGTGGCGCCCAGGCACCCTCACATATCCAACAAAATTCGTATTTACAACTCGAGCATATCATATGATTACAGCCACCGCTCTTTTCGATATTCACAGAGCATTCAGGACACTCCTTTGTATGTGAGAGCACCCAATTCAAGTTTTCCGATTCCTTGCGTGCCTTTTTAACCCATGCATTAGTGATTTTACAATCCGCAGGTGCGTGTACTTCAAATGAACAGTTAAAACAGAATCTATGTTTAGAATTACATTCAACAAATGGAGAATAATGTAATCTAGAATATTCAGGCCATAAAGATAAATCTTTCAAATATATTATGCATTTACAATCGGCAAACGGACACCATTTATAATTTCTATTATGCTTGGAAACAAAGCTCTTAATTGACGAATCCATAAGTTTTCCACTGAAAGCATTTCCCATGATTTTATCTATGTCATCATTTCTCAGTGCTAATGAACAGTTCATACAGGTGATAACATTACCTTCATGAAGTTTATCTTTAATATAGTGTTTATAACAATCGAGACAATATTCATGTCCGCACTCAAGAGCAAATGTTTCAGATCCCTTATCTTCACAGCATATAGGACAGCTAAAATCAGCTTGATAACTTACTTCTCTGCTTTGTGGATTCTCTATATGAGTTGTATTTATCCCTAATTCAATGAGTAGTTCATCCATTTTGTCCGTCCAGGCCTCTAGAAGCCTTTCTTCATTCCAATCGTAGTGCTGAATGAGGGTCAAAATATCCTCTGGTGGAATTGAAAGGACCGGTTGTAGATGATGAACCCTTGTGAGCATTTTTTCGAATATATCATGAGTTGTTAAACAGTCATATTTCAAATTGGGTACACTCCCATCATTCAATGTCCTTTTACTACCATTAGAAAGCGGTATTGGCAACAGCTGGTCATATTCAAAGCCGTCATCGCTAAAGTCTTCATCTATCTCAAATTCTGAACCTTGACTCCTGATGGATTTAGTCTTTACCAAATCTATTACGTCATTCTCTGGTGTTGATAGTCCTACATTATCAAAAATTATTGTCTCCTCTTCGTCCTCATCATCATAAATAAATTCAACATCTTCACCACTCATAGCTAAACAAAATACTCTAATTATAATTAATATTCTAACTCTTTTGAATAATCTGTGGTCTTTTTATAATGTATTCTTACTATTGTTCATCTTGCTTATAAGGAGACAGTTTTTAGAGATTTTTCTTTAAAGCTCCGAGTGAATAACAAATGTAAGGAGGCAATACTTGAGTTACGAGGTATTATAGCATGTACTTAGAAGGTCATTCAATTTATAATAGTTTATAATATATTTTAAAAAGCAAATAGAAATATTGGTATCATTAAAATATAGGTATGTCAATATAAAAAAAAGTAACGAAAGAGGGATGGGATTATTTACATATCTGATAGTGGTATAGGTGAGCATAAAAGGCAATAAAAATCAAAACCAATATAGAAGCAAAAATTTATCATAATGTGAATATTATTATTAATCGTAGATTGTAAAAATAAGAGATTTTTTTTCCTTTATAATTTTTTAAATGGTTTTAGTATTATAATTACAACCCTTTTTTCTATTGAATTAAGTTCTAAAAAAAGAGCACGTTTATTTCATCCACATCCATATTTAGTTGTTTAGAGCACTGTCTACTCTATCGATGGCGGCTTTAATCTTCATACCAACACGACTACTCAACTCGTAGTCGTCAGCATAGTTTTGTGCTCTAACTAACCATTCTTTACATTCCGGCAGCTTCTCAACGCCGTTTAATTTCCAGCAAAACAGTGCACGTTCGTAAAGAGCAGATGGATACAACCAAGGATCTTCAGACTTCTTGACATAGTTAACAGTGTTGTCCTCAGAGACACTAAAAAATGCTGGTAGAACTTTTTCATCTAATAGTTTGCAACCTTCTTCTATTTTATCCAATCTTCGTAGAGTCAAAGAGACTAAAAGGTCTCTAATTAGGTTTTGATCTGGATCATTACTTTCAACAGCTGGGTTAGTGAAATCAGTCAACATTTTTTGAGAAATTTCCAAATGCTTTCTAGACATTCTGTTGAAACCATTATAGAAATAAGCAATTTCATATACAGGGGAAGTAGCGATGGCATCCAATGGGTTAGTCAAATTTAATTTTGCTTGCATCTCCTTGAATTGTGCTACCTTTCTTGCGACAAAACGATCAAGTGGCAAATTCTTAGATCTCCAGGTCTTCTTACCCAGGTAATCAACAGATTTGAAGATCAATTTAGTAGCTTCTTCTTTATAGAATTCTTCCTTATCACTTTTCAAGTCTCCAATTTGAATCAATCTCCAATTTTCCAAATAACAACAACCAGCAAAATAACTATAGAAGGCGTGAGACCAATCACTGATTTCCAGTAAAGATAGGATATCACCAGCAGCCCTATCATACTCATGTAAATGAATCAAAGTAATAGCTCTGTCAAAAATCATTAAAGATTTAACCTGTCTCATACGTATCTTGTTGACGTCGATAGAATCCATCAAGGCAACAGCATCTTCAAGTTTACCCTGACCAGATAACATTCTAGCTTCATTTAGCAACCATAAGGCACTATTTGGAAACATGGCACGAGATTTCAATAGTGCATCTTCCAATATCTTTCCAGGGTGTAATAAAGTGTTACTATCCATGTTCAAACTATCCACAGTTGCAACTGATTGGGCGGAGGTACTTTGTTCTTTGCAATCTTTTACTTCTACCTTATCATCAGTATCTGGTTTCTTCGTTTGGGATTCTAAATGCTCGTTAACTGAGGCAGGAACATCAAAATCATCGTCAGTGAACTGGAAGGGCCCGTCATAGTAGAACATCAGGCCCAAAAGGCCAATACAGCCATGGACATTTCTGTGCTTTGTAGCCTTCCAGACCAGCTTCAAACCTTCCTCGCGGGATCCTGAAAAACCGACTACAGCCAGTACTGCACCAATTGCTGGTGGAAGTAAGGACAGCACGACTTGCAAGATACCAAAACATAAGTTAACACCAGAATGAATAAATTCATCAATGGTGGCCTGGCTCTTGTCAACATCACCCGATAATATCACATGTTCTTCAATTGGCTCCTTTGGTAGTTTATCCATGGCCTGCAACCCCAATGCATCTCTTAATCTGTTGATTGCTGGTGGGTTATCGATGTGGGCACCAGAAAGTCTTTTAGTACGCATGTGATGCACTTTCTCGGCAAATTCCAGCAATTCTTTATCCTTGGCCTCCTCTTCGGTCAGCTTGTATGGGATATCAATTGAGTTGAAAACCTCGCCCCCGGTGATAAAGCTGGCAGAAGATGATCCGGCGCTTAGATTCTCACCGCTCTTCTCCGCGTCCTCCACAGCCTTCAGGTTAGCTGCCTTGATCTGTTCCAGGACCTCTTGTAAGGTATAATAAGCCTTCCTCAGCTTCAACAAAGCCTTGGCGACCTCCATCATACTTTCACTGAAAATCATCAACAATGCATGCAAAAGCAGGGACTCTGTATACGTCACAGCAAAAACTGTGCCCGGAGGATACCTACTGCTGTTATTCAGCTTCAGGCTCTCTGCATTGGTCTTGCTCTTCTGCGAAAGCGTCTCCGCCTTGGCCAAAGTCGCCGATGCCTTCTTCATCTCCTCAGCCTCAAAGCTTAACGTAGCCTCTAGAAACTCAATAACACCGCGCGCCAACACATTGATGGTCCGCTCGTCCTCGTCAGCCTCCTTGTCGCTGTCCTCCAACAACTTCAGACCACGGTCTGGATTGTCGTCCAAAACATAGTCCATCGCCCTCAACGCTATCTCAAAATCATACGCCTGCTTCAAAACCAACTTGGTCTTCTCCTCCTGACTCAACTCAGGAGCGGAACTCCCAAAGAAACTAAACATTATTCCTCAACTTTTTATGTTTTTTTATATAGTTCTTATCAACTCCAATGCAAAAACTTGATCATAGACATAACCCTATTTATACTATTTCCTTAGAAACCAAAAAAAAATTTTTTTTTTTGGGCTCTCCCATCCGCCTGTTTTTCTTTGTTTTTAGGGGTCCCCATCCTTTTTTCCCACGCCTACGATCGCCACGCCTTGCCCCCCTCAACATCTCAAATCTTGGAATCTTTCAAATTTGCACTGGCACAAACACTAATGTTGAGCTTTTTGTAATCTTGTTGTTGTTATCAGCATCGTTTATGTCTCAACGAACACGTTGAATTAGTTGCACCAATACATAAAGATGCCTGCTTACGGTATCAAGATATCATATATATTGCCTAATGTACTGTTTTTACCCAGGTGTAATGTCCTGTTTCTACCCAGTGCATAGATATACTCTGCTGTAGTTCTTGTACCACCACAGGGGTGTTGCGGTCAATATGTGATCTCTGCAACAAAAGCAACACTGTATCTTTCTTGTATGTTAACTGTGCTCGTACACCACGATAATGGCACGTTTTTTACAGTGTTCCCTTTACCGTCTTAAAAGGTAAAATCCAATGGGATTTCGCTATTGTATTATTGTATAATGCATTATATTCTTGTGTTGTTGTATTATTTAGTAATTACTAATGATTTTGCAGGTATATTATTCTGTCCGACACAATGCATTATAAAGACACAACGATATAACAGACAGATGATAGAAATATCTATCGCTACCAGCTCGTGGTTAACATTGGATACGCTCTATTGAGGTCAAGTTATAGTACTATTATATGCCCTTACATAACGCTTTGCTGTGTGTAATATATGCTCGTAGGGCACGATACGGTCAGTTTTGAGTAATTTTTTTCCGATTTCTATTTTTTTTCAGTGGATTTTTATTAAGAAATCACTGTAGCAAAACACCCCATTTTCAACCAAACCAAGGGGGTCCCCTTGGTTTTTGCAACTGGTTTTCGTCGATTTTTCAATTTGTCAGTTATATTATATTTGTATTAAATTATAAAATCTATCGTAATGGTATGAAAATAACTGTATATTACTTGGGGTATCCATTTGGTCCAAAATTATTATTTTTTTATTTTTTTTTAATTTTATTTTTCAAAACTTCTCAGTTTCAAGAATGATTTTACCTCTAGCCCTTTGCGTTGCCATGTACTTGAACGCTTCCTTAGTGTTTTTCCAGTTAAACTGTTTGTCCACTATGCATTTGACCAGGCCAGACTCCAGCAGTTCACCACATTTGTTAATCCAGTCCGACTTGGAGGCGAGTTTGGCATTGGGGTCGAAGTAGAAATGGTGGTAATGGAACGACCACAGCATGGAGCTGAACATCTTCCGGGCGTTGGCACTTGGGTTGTCCCAAGAGTTGAAAATGTCCTCTTTGTAGTTACTGACGTAGTCTCCAACAGTGGTTATATATGCACCACGGGATTTTATTAAGTCTGCGGAGTGTGCGATGATATCGTAGCCACCCACGAAGTCTAGCACCACATCGAATTTCCCCTCGGTGTACGGGATTGTGACCTCGCCTTTGCTGTCGTCGTAGTCTACCATCTTTTGGTCTTTGATCATCTGTATCAGGGGCTTGCTCGACTTACCGCGGCACGTCAGGTAGTTGATGAAGATCATCTCGTCGGCGATGTCTGGGAACTTCTCCATGATGAAGTCAGAGTTGCTTCCAGAGGTCACAATCACCAGTCTCTTCCTAAGGTTCAAGTGGTATTTCAGCAGTTGTATTATGAAGAGACCGACAGATGTCGTACCACCGTTGATCAGCACGTTGGACTCGGAATCCAGGTACTTGTATTTCTGCAGGTAATTAATTATGCTGTACGCGGTACCGAGACACCAGAGAGAGCCTGCGGCCTCCTGTGGCGATAGGGTGGGGGGTCTTGGCAAGAGCGGGTCTACGCTGGGGTCAACCAGTAACGACGACGCGCCGGCACCACTGGCCAGATGCGGGTGGTAGTATATACCGTATACCTCATCGCCCACGCTCCAGTGGTCGTCTAATTTACTGCCCACCTCGGTAACTACGCCACTGTACTCTCTGCCCAGACCTATCTCACCGTATATAGCCGAGGCGTACCCGTTCTTGATCTTCATGTCGATGGGGTTCAAACCCACGTACCTTACCTCCACGACCAGTTTGTTCTTGGGGATGGGGGTCTTGATCTTCTTCTCATAGGTGAACTCAACAGGGCCTTGTTTGGTGTGGAAATAAAGAGACTTCACCGGTATGTATTTGATATGCCTCACTGGACGGGCGACTCTGGTAAGTTTTGGAGTTTCGCTCTTTATAGGTTTGGGAGCGGGACTCTTGTGCTCCACGGTCATAAGCTCCAGCGTAGGGTCTTTCTTCAGCAAATCGGACATGATTATGTGTGTTATCTTTCCTTGGTATTTGCTAAAAAAAAAAAAGAACATAGTAAAAGATATATAAGAAGTTGTTTTCTATATATATTTTGATCAAAATTTCTTATCGCGCAGTAAATGAAAATATATACATGTATGTAAAAAGTTAAAAATACACAGAAACCACCGTGGAGGTATGGGACCTGAAAAAAAAAAATTAATAAATATCTCAAAAATATGACGTATTTTGTGTGATCTGCAATAACATTTAAATAATATACAGTGAAGGAATAAACAAAAGTAGTTTTTATCACGCGGTAACCATGGCTGCGGTCTTTTGGGTGTTCTTGTACTGAACCAAGTCATCCTCATCGAATATCACGTCTATCATCAGGGAACAGCTGGGACACACCGCGATGTTCTCTCCATCAAACATGTCTTCCAGTAATATCTCGAACCTGTCCCCACAAGGACACGGGTAATGGAACATCTGTAGTGTAACATCAAAGGACATATCCTCTATCTCTATTTCATCATAAACAGCGGCCATTATTCATTGTATTAAAGTAATAGAAACAGTTTTTTTGAGGGTAATTCTTTGAAACTCCAACCACGACCCCAAAAAAAAATACATATACGTTCTTATTTTTTGAGCGGTAATGTTATATATAAAGTATATATGATTACTAATCCCATGGGGGGGTGTCTGCCTCAATACCATCATACGTAGTTACTACATGATCTTATACAACTATACGTACCCCAACGTGACCATATACAAAGATACGTATCCCAACGTGACCATATCCCACGCCACGAAATGAAAGGCCTCTTAAAACATAGCTTTATTTCTTTCTAGAACCTTCTAGAAAGAAATAAAACACAAAAAAAGAATTCCCGCCGCAGAACAGGTTCGTCGAGTATGACAACAATTTTCGGGTCGGTTCTCGGAGAAACCAGAAATTAAGAGATTAAGGGTACGAATTTAAGGGGGGGGGAGGAGGATGACTCCTCATGTCTCAGAAACGCCTGTACGTTTGAGATAAATTTTATGATCGAAATAATCATCGGCGGCTAATCCAGGGGTGTGGGAAAACAATGGAATCAAGGGGGGATGTGTGTTGCAATATTCTATTTATAACTCACGCCAAAAAAAAAAGTATATATATAGACAGTGTTTTTTTTGTGTATTTTCTTCTTTCTTTCTTACATAATCTTTTTCATAATACATAACGATATAACGATAAACGGTATAGAAAATAAAATAATGACTAAAGCTGTTGGTATTGATTTGGGTACAACGTACTCCTGTGTTGCTCACTTTTCTAACGATAGGGTAGAGATCATTGCTAATGATCAAGGTAATAGGACTACTCCTTCGTATGTTGCGTTTACGGACACGGAGAGGTTGATTGGTGATGCCGCCAAGAACCAGGCCGCTATCAATCCTAAGAACACTGTTTTTGACGCCAAGAGACTGATCGGCCGTAAATTCGACGACCCAGAGGTCGTTACTGATGCGAAGCATTTCCCTTTCAAGATCGTTAACAAGGAAGGCAAGCCTGCTGTTGAGGTCGAATTCAAAGGCGAGACTAAAGTTTTCACACCAGAGGAGATTTCTTCCATGGTGTTGACTAAGATGAAGGAGACAGCAGAGCAGTTCTTAGGCACCAAAGTGAACGATGCGGTCGTGACGGTTCCAGCCTACTTCAACGACTCTCAAAGACAGGCCACCAAGGATGCAGGTACAATCGCTGGTTTGAACGTGTTGCGTATTATCAACGAACCTACTGCAGCAGCAATCGCCTACGGTCTGGACAAGAAGGGAACTCAGGAACACAACGTTTTGATCTTCGATCTTGGTGGTGGTACTTTTGATGTCTCGCTGCTGTCAATTGACGATGGTGTCTTTGAAGTGAAGGCTACCGCCGGTGATACCCACCTTGGTGGTGAGGATTTCGATAACAGATTGGTTAACCACTTGGCCAACGAGTTTAAGAGAAAGAATAAGAAGGACTTGACCAGTAACCAAAGAGCATTGAGAAGATTGAGAACCGCTGCTGAGAGAGCTAAGAGAGCGTTGTCTTCTTCATCCCAAACCTCTATCGAAATCGACTCCTTGTTTGAGGGTGTAGATTTTTACACTTCTTTAACAAGAGCAAGGTTCGAAGAGTTATGTGCTGATCTGTTCAGATCAACGCTAGACCCAGTCGAAAAGGTGTTGAGAGACTCCAAGCTGGACAAGTCACAAATCGAGGAGATCGTCCTTGTTGGTGGTTCCACTAGAATTCCAAAGGTTCAGAAGCTGGTCTCTGACTTCTTTAACGGTAAGGAACCAAACAGATCCATCAACCCAGATGAAGCTGTCGCCTACGGTGCCGCCGTTCAAGCTGCCATTTTGACCGGTGACCAATCCTCAAAGACCCAGGATTTATTGCTGTTAGATGTTGCGCCATTGTCTATGGGTATTGAAACCGCTGGTGGTATAATGACCAAATTGATTCCAAGAAACTCTACCATCCCAACCAAGAAGTCAGAAGTGTTCTCCACATATGCTGACAACCAGCCAGGTGTCCTGATTCAAGTATTCGAGGGTGAGAGAACTAAGACCAAGGATAACAACTTGTTGGGAAAGTTTGAATTATCTGGTATTCCACCTGCCCCAAGGGGTGTTCCACAAATTGAAGTTACATTTGATATCGATGCAAATGGTATCCTAAATGTTTCTGCAGTTGAAAAGGGTACTGGTAAGTCTAACAAGATTACCATCACCAACGATAAAGGTAGACTATCTAAGGAAGATATTGAGAGGATGGTGTCCGAGGCTGAAAAGTACAAGGAACAAGACGAAAAGGAAGCTGATCGTGTACAAGCCAAAAACGGTCTGGAATCGTATGCCTTCTCATTGAAGAATTCCGTCTCTGAAGCCGCCTTCAAGGAAAAGGTTGGTGAAGAGGACGCTAAGAAGTTGGAGACAGCTGCCCAAGAAACCATTGACTGGTTGGATGCCTCGCAAGCAGCAGCCACAGACGAGTACAAGGACAAGCAAAAAGAATTGGAATCATTGGCTAACCCAATCATGTCTAAGTTCTACGGTGCTGGTGGCGCCGGTGGTATGCCAGGTGCCGGCGGAATGCCAGGTGCTGGTGGTATGCCAGGCGCTGGCGGTGCTCCAGGCGCTGGTGCTGGTGATGGCCCAACTGTCGAGGAGGTCGATTAAAGACAAAAATATGTAACGGATCTTTTTTCTTAAAATTTTAGTATTTTTGTCTATTCCTTTAATGTGTTAATGTGTTGTTTGTTTTCATTTCAGTGCTTATATATAAAAGCAGTTAGGTATATGACGTTTATAGAAATTTTCTAATGTCGCGAACAATATGCTTTTTACTTCGACGATGAATATATATATATATACATAATTTACAATATTTTTAATATTTTCTGTTTGTTAAATGAGATTGTGTATACTTTCAATAGCACAAATTTAGTGTATAATATGATATATATATATATATATTCTTTTTATTATTTTTATGCACATACTCCTGGTGTTACATGATGATTCTACGATAATGCTATGACTCTTAGTATTTATATCTCTATGAACGTTGATCAATAACGTGCGTTGAAAAAAAATTTTTTTTTTCTTCGGTGCGCGATGATCAAAATCTCTCATCTCTTGGTAACGTCATATTGTTGATCAATAATATAGAAGAACAATCAATTTTGTTTCATGTATATTTCTGTACGCAAAGAGGAGTAACAACAATAGTGTTAAGAATAAAGAAATATGGCCGAGGCTTCAAGTCATTTTTCCTTTCCGAAGGAGGAAGAAAAAGTTCTTGCGTTCTGGAATGAAATCGATGCCTTCCACAAGTCTATGGAACTAAACGAAGACAAGCCAGAGTTTTCATTTTTTGATGGCCCTCCATTTGCTACTGGTACTCCTCATTATGGTCACATCTTGGCCTCTACAATTAAGGATATTGTCCCCAGATATGCAACTATGACAGGTCATCATGTCGAGAGAAGATTTGGTTGGGATACGCATGGTGTTCCCATCGAGCACATTATTGATAAGAAGCTAGGTATTAAAGACAAGGAAGATGTGTACAAGTTCGGTATCGACAACTACAACAACGAGTGCAGAGCTATTGTCATGACCTATGCAGATGAATGGAGAAAGACTATCGGTCGTCTAGGTCGTTGGATTGATTTCGACAACGATTACAAGACTATGTATCCAACGTTCATGGAATCTGTATGGTGGGCTTTTAAGGAACTGTATGAAAAGAATCAAGTCTACAGAGGTTATAGAGTTATGCCATACTCCACTGGTTTGACTACACCTTTGAGTAATTTTGAGGCGCAACAGAACTATAAGGACGTCAATGACCCAGCTGTTACCATCGGCTTCAAAATTATCGGTCAGGAAAAGACCATGCTTGTTGCATGGACTACTACCCCATGGACTTTGCCTTCCAACTTGGCTCTGTGTGTTAACCCAGAATTTGAGTACGTTAAGATCTACGATGAGAAGAAGGACACTAACTTCATTTTGCTGGAATCTTTAATGAAAACTTTGTATAAGAAACCAGCTTCTGAAAAGTTCAAGGTAGTTGAAAAAATCAAGGGTAAAGACCTTGTGGGGCTAAAATACGAACCGTTGTTCCCATACTTCAAGGAACAAATGGGTGCCACTGCATTTAGAGTCATTAGCGGCGATTATGTTACTAGTGATTCTGGTACTGGTATAGTTCATAACGCTCCATCTTTTGGTGAAGAGGATTACCAAGTTTGTTTGGAGAATGGTATCATCAGCGAAGACACCATTGCACCAAACCCAGTTGATGACAACGGTAGATTCACTAAAGAAGTTACTGACTTTGCTGGTGTATACGTTAAGGATGCCGATAAGCTCATTATTAAGCACTTGACAGAAACCGGTAACTTGTTGTTGGCCTCTCAAATTCGCCACTCCTACCCATTCTGTTGGAGATCTGATACCCCATTATTATACCGAGCTGTTCCAGCATGGTTCGTTCGTGTTAAGGAAATTGTTCCAAAGATGTTGGACTCTGTTATGAATTCTCATTGGGTTCCAAACACTATTAAGGAAAAGAGATTTGCTAACTGGATAGCAAATGCTCGTGACTGGAATGTTTCAAGAAACAGATACTGGGGTACTCCAATTCCATTATGGGTCTCTGATGACTTCGAGGAGGTTGTCTGTGTCGGCTCTATCCAGGAACTGGAAGAATTAACTGGTGTCAAGAACATCAAGGACTTGCACCGTGATACTATCGACAATATGACAATTCCTTCGAGAAAAGGTAAGGGTCAATTGAAGAGAATTGAAGAAGTTTTCGACTGTTGGTTTGAATCCGGTTCTATGCCTTACGCCTCTCAACATTATCCATTTGAAAATTCTGAGAAGTTTAATGAAAGAGTTCCAGCTAACTTCATCTCTGAAGGTTTGGATCAAACAAGAGGTTGGTTTTACACTTTGAGTGTTTTGGGTACTCACTTGTTTGGTGAAGTACCTTATAAAAACGTTATCGTGTCTGGTATTGTTCTAGCTGCCGATGGAAGAAAAATGTCTAAGTCTCTTAAGAATTACCCAGATCCTAACATCGTTTTGAACAAGTATGGTGCCGATGCTTTAAGATTATACTTAATCAACTCGCCAGTATTAAAGGCTGAAAGTTTGAAGTTCAAGGAGGAAGGTGTTAAGGAAGTTGTGTCAAAGGTATTGCTTCCATGGTGGAACTCTTACAAGTTCTTAGAAGGTCAACTAACTTTACTACAAAAGACTTCTAATATTGAATTTAAGTTTGATCCATCCACTAGAAGTGATAATGTCATGGACAAATGGATTCTTGCATCTATGCAATCTTTGGTTCAATTTATTCACCAAGAAATGGCAGTTTACAAGCTTTACACTGTTGTTCCAAAACTTCTGCATTTCATAGATGAGTTGACCAATTGGTACATCAGATTTAACCGTCGTCGTCTGAAGGGTGAAAACGGTGTTGAAGATTGTTTGAAAGCCTTGAACTCTTTATTCGATGCACTATTCACTTTTGTCCGTGCTATGGCTCCATTTGCTCCATTCCTCTCTGACTGTATATATCAAAAATTAAGAGCATTTATTACAGAAGATGTCATTTCTCAATTTGGTAAAGATAGTAGATCTGTTCATTTCTTGAGTTATCCTGAAGTTAGAGAAGACTTGTTTGATGAAAGCATTGAAACTGCGGTCAGTAGAATGCAATCTGTTATCGACTTAGGAAGAAATATCCGTGAAAAGAAGATGATCTCTCTGAAAACACCTTTGAAGACATTGGTTATCTTACACAGCGATGACTCCTACTTGAAGGATATCGACGCCTTGAAGAACTACATTGTTGAGGAATTAAACGTTCGTGATATTATCATCACTTCTAATGAAGAAAAGTATAATGTCGAATATAGAGCTGTTGCTGACTGGCCAATCTTGGGTAAGAAGTTGAAGAAGGACGCCAAGAAGGTTAAAGATGCCTTACCAAGTGTCACTACCGGACAAGTACGGAAATACATGGAGACGGGTAAACTAGAAGTTGCTGGTATCGAATTGGTAAAAGGTGACTTGAACGTCGTCAGAGGTCTCCCAGAATCTGCGGCTACCCAAGGGCAAGAAACTAGAACTGATCAAGAGGTTTTGATTATTTTAGACACAAATGTTTATGAAGAATTGAAAACTGAAGGTTTAGCTAGAGAATTGATTAACAGAATCCAAAAACTTAGAAAGAAATGTGGTTTAGAAGCTACTGATGATGTTTTGGTTGAGTATGAGGTTGTCAAGGACACCATTAACTTCGAAAACATTGTTTCTGAACACAAGGATATGCTGACCAAGACCTGTAGATCAAACATCACTCTATGTGACGGTAAGAGGAACAATGCTCTCGCAGACGAAGAACAATCTATTAACGACACCGTCTTCAAGTTGAAGATCTTCAAGTTGTAAGAAACATTCAAACTAATATTAACAATTCTGATTCCTAATTACAGTCACATTACTAATTTTAGATGAAGAATAGATATAAATTTTTTTCATATATATTGTGTTTAATTTTTTGATATAGATATTTGTATACGTATACATTAATAGATAATAATACAAAATATCAAAAATTTGTATATTTACTTTATAGTTATTGTTCTTTCCTATAGTTTTAACTAAGCAATTCAAAATGATTTTTTTCCTTCCAACAGGCGATGAAACGATGAAGTTTAAAGAAAAGGGTGATACGATCAGCGCTCTTCATGCTTAAACATGTTGGTTACTCGAGTCTAGGATAGGAAAAAGTTATGTAATAACGAAGGCCATTATGTCAGATAATACTGAACCTGTTAGCGAAAGCAATTACTTTTCTGCTGTTGAAGAGCAGAATTCGAGTTTTTTTGAAACGCCCATTAAAAACAATGGGAAACCAAATTGGGATCCTCCAAGTTCTGTATCTCAGTATTCAGAAGGTAGAGGAAATGTAGTGGCAGACATACTTAACAACAGAAGAGCAGTGTCAGGACAGAACATGTCTCCTACTAGGCACAGGTTGGAGAACAGGAGACAAAAACTGAAAGAAATAAGAACAGCTAAAAGGTTACAAAAGGTTATGGAGAAAAGAGGTGGCCTTGATCAAATGCAAAATTTTGTTATGTATACTGAAAATAATGAGTATCTTTTGAAACTACTTAGAGAGGCAGAGGAACATCAAATTCCTTTGGAGCTCCTAGAGCACATCGAGGATGAACAAACCGAGGCTGACCTTGACGATGAAGATATTCTTGAATATTTCGATCAGAAGGAGCATTATGAAGAAGAATTAGATCGATTGCTGGAAAGTCACGAATATGAACCCAACGCTTGAGTTTTTTTTTTACTGTATATATTAGTTTGCCTGTTGTTGTTGTTTCTTTCTTTTTTACCTATCATTGATACGTGCATGCATAGGTGGATATCGGTATTATTATACAAATTATTTATAGATTATTTATTCAAAGTTTTCATGTTCTTCTTTCAGTTGAATTTTCCTTCTTCTAACGATATGATTAAATTAAATACGAAAATTGTTGTAATATTATAAGTTCATTCCAGTTTTCTTGACGTATTTGTTGATTGGGTCATTTCCGATCTCATAATGGGTGAGATTTTGGATATCGTCATATGAAATTACATCTCTGACTTTTCGATCGTTTTCGTACCAGGTTTTGATCAGTGTAGTCATTTCCTTCTTGAACAACTCATTGACTGAATCTGATGTCTCAATCAAATCTTTTAAAATGTAGTACAATTTGTTATAGGATATTCCGGATGAAATAAAAATTGAGCTAACATAACCGTCCTTCACATATGTTTGTGGTAATGTTTGGATAATATCACAAACAATTGGGAACAACTCGGTAATTGGGAAAACAAATTCAGAAATGTGCACTGTTCTACCTATTTTACCAACCACATTAGCCAATAGGCTCAAGAAATTAGTCGTCTCCTCTGGTTTGGATTCGTAATCGACTTCTCTTTTCAAAGACTCGAATAGTTCATGCCATTTTGATAATATTTCATCTTGATCTCTAAAATCAGAAACTTTGAAGATGCAAATACAAATCTCGTGGTATCCAAGTGGTTCTGCAAAATCATTGAATAAATCACTTACTCGCAAAATTTTGCTATCTAGGTTGCAACGTAGTTCTTCTTTGGTAGCACTATCAATTCTCGAATCTGATAAAACTAATGTTAGAATATCATCTTGTACAGCAGCAATGTCAAGAACTTCTTGAATATCACTAGCTAGCTGGATCATTTTTTGTTTTTCGCTTAGTTGGCATGAACTACTACAAAAACCATTGGCACGGGAAAGGCATTCTATTCTGTCCCCTAATTTGATGTCAAAATCTGAGATAGCCAAAGAGTACAAGACTTGTGCAGCTTCATAAAACCTAGATTTCTTGGATAGGTATATCCACAAGATATTAGAAATCTCTAAAGAACTTTGGGATTTCTCCTGTAGGTACGAAAGGATAAAGCGTGTATCTAATTGTAGCAATTTGTCCTCATTTTTTTCGCTGACCAACCAATCATAAAGGTGATAGTGGAAAAGTTTATCATTATAATGTAAGATGGTACTATAGGCATCTGATCGAACTAAAGAAACATCAGTATTTGAATCAGGTGTTGGTGTGGCAACATCAACTGGATGTGAGTCTAATTGATCTACTTTTACTAATACCTCAAAAACTAAGTCATATATTTGAACCCTTTTATCGTAGAATTTCCTTCTCTCATCGTTAAGCAGCGAGCCGTTTTCTATGTATTGAGATGCTAAATTTCCTTTATCGGTTGCATTAGCAATATTTAGAAGGAATTCAATCGTTTTGGCATAATAGTTCAAGGAGAGCATGACAGAGATGGTTTCCTTTAGTTTTTCTATGGACAGACAATCTGCAATTTTCTCAAATAATTTCATAGCGCTGTCTAGGTGATAATTCAGTGTATCTTGATCTTTTAATCCAATTTCCTTAGCTTTTCTTAAGTGTTCGGTTGCTCTGAAACTTAGAATGTCGTTTGAGGAGCAGAATGACCCACATCTTTCTTGAAGTGCGCTTGCAATATATTCGATAGAAGTACCCCTGCTAATATTTCTATTAATAATTGATAGAAGAATTTCTCTTAATAGGGATCTGGTGTTCTCAGTTGGTGCAAAGAGATCTTTAAAAGTCAATTTAGACAGCTCAGTTTGGGTTTGTTGATTTAAGAATCCAATAATGTCTTTGAAAGCAGGATATTGCTCGTCAGAACCCTCCAATTGGCTTTCTTCAAATAAAACATTTAAGAAAGAGAGAGCCTCCTTCATTGATTGAACTAACTTAAATAGAGAGTTAAAAGCTATACTTTCAGCTTGGTTAGCAACATCTTCGGATTTATCTAGCGTCTTGGTGCCATTTTGGGACACAACGGTGGATGCTGTAGGGGCTGCAATTGCGTCACCATAACTAGTAAAGAATTCACCTAATATGGAAATAGATGATAAAAAGTATTCTATGTCTGATTTCCTGACTGAGATTTTCGTGATAACGTTATTGACATCTTTAATATTTATATTCGTTAAAGTTGGAGCTGTTAAAATTTTTGGATCAACATTAAATACAGACTTTCTCCAGATATCACGGAAAAGTCTAGTAATTAATAGTACGGAACCATAGAACCTGGGCGATAAAATAACATCATCTACGTCAAATCCGGAGTCGTTTTCAGATCTCGTAGTAGTTTGTGATTTTAGCGAATCTATTGACTGATTAGACTTCTGTGGTGTCGCAGAGAGAGAAGATTTGGATAACAACGTACCAACAATATTCCTATTATAAGTTGGTTTGATATCAATAGCTCCGGGAATACCGACTGTGTAAAAGGTTAAAGCTTTGGACCTCAAAAGTTCAGACTTATCGAACTTACATGTGACATATAAAGCTGATGAACATGCTTCAGTCAAACCGTAGTTTAGGATGAATGGCAATGGATTATCAACAAGTTCCTCGAATACCTCATCGGGTGTTCTGTATCTATAAATTTCAAGAGAACAGTTGGTTAAAACAGCTATTTTCAGAACACCAGTATTATATTGAACAGCAAAGACATTAGAGAAACCTTCTGGGTTGTTACTGGCCCTGAAAGATTTGGAAAGAAGAGTTATTTCTCTAACAGGTGCAGTGGTGTCTAAAAATGATGCATTCTCAACGTATTTACCATAAGTCTTCAGTATACCATAGTCAGGGACGCTAACAAATAATTTGTTCTCTAGATTTTCGTTGGCATTGTTTACGGTCTGTTTTAAGTTAGGATCAGTTGTTTTCTTCTTGACAGCAGAAAAGAACATACCTGGAGAAATTATCTCACTCGACTCGGTAGTTTCAAGTAAAACAGAGGATTTCTTTTGAAATTTTAGAACCACAGACTCAGATGAATTTAAGCTAGAATAAAATGGCAAACTTCTCTTTTGTTGCTCAAGTTGTTGTTGTTCTAATTCCTGCTGCAATGCCTCAGGAGTAACTGAACTTGGGGGAAATTTGATTGATTCTAAGCGCAAAGCCTCGATTGTTGTTCTTCCAACGAAACCATTAAAATATAACCGGACACCTCCAACTGTAATAGCAATTAAAAATAAGTTGCCGTTTTCTTGTTGCAAAACGGGAGTGATTTTAACTATTTTTAAATATTTATTGGCCAAAATTGGTGCGCTTCTGGCAGTAGTTGCTCCAATTATTCTTCTGATATATGTTGACTCAATACACATAGTTCCATCTAACGACTTTTCCCTGATAATGTACGCTCTAATCTTCGATTTGGATGATAAGGTGTATAAGATGCCCCTAGATTGATCGATTGCAAGTTGAGTAATGTGCTCCTGGGACGGCGAATTACCATCTTCAAAAATTGATTGTATAATGCTGCTTCCCGGCAACTTCGTTAAGATATTGGTTGGAAGTAAACTTGAGAAAGTTGATTGCGTGTGACAGGTTTTAGTACATTTGCTGTTAAACCAGTCATCTGATCCAGAATATTGCAATTCCCACACATTGTCGCCATTTGATTTACCACTGAAGAAAACTTGGCCAGTCTTCTCATAGCACATTATATTACTAACATTAATACCTTGAACATTAACTGACATTCCAGTATTGAAGATATCTAATTCGTTAGTATCTCTTTTATAAGAAATTGCAAGTATGTAGATATCGAACAAAGTTGCAACAAGAAGTAGGTACTTCACTTGTGGTACAAAAGTGTTGGGTTTTGGTTTCACTAACTGAATCTTTAAGATGGCGTGTTTGATTTCATCAATTGTCTGGTAATCAGAACTATCGTTGATATTCCATAGAATTATCTTATTATCTATGGTAAACCAACAGCGATCAATCTCCGGAAAAATACCCATATCACTCTTTAGTTCTGCTTTTGCGGCCTCTTGCAAAATATCGTCTGGTATACTTGTTACTTTTTGTCTCTCAAACGGAGTGAAAGCCCCTAAACCTCCTACCTCTTTTGTAAAATTATAATTGACACCATTGTTGTAATAAGATCTCTCGTCGAGGACAGGGGTCGAAGCATCGCGACGATACAAATAGTCGACGTATTGACTAGCTAACTCCAGCGGTTTTGACGACGCTAAACCATTGATTCTTAGATGTTCTCTGCTTGTGTTTAGGATGTTGTTAGAGTCTAAACCCGGTGTAAAATTTATAGATGAACCTACAGGTTTTGACGCTGAGAAATCTGAATTTATTATCGATAAATTTTCTCCATTTCTCAATAGAGCATTGTTATTCGAATGGGATCCTACAGGTCTCCCACTGTTAGCATCCACAAACGGACTATCACTATAGTCGTAACGAGTTTTTAAAGGTGTAGAATACATAATAAATATAACCGTTCCTCAAAAACACCTCTCGATAATAAAAAAGTAAGATATAATAAGAGAACAGAAAGATTATTTGTTTCAATCCCTTGTGTATTACTTCTCCAATTAGGGTTCAAATATTGTGGTAACCAATACTTCTTCTTCTTAGGGCCTGTATCTAAAATGTTTCTGCCAAATTTGTTTTTGTTTTCCACTAAAATATATTTAATGTTTCTTCAGAGTAGATCAATTCAAGCGGCCATGCAATTGGATATTTTCAAACTTTTGAAAATATTTATCCTAAGAGAGTATATTGAATATATCAAAATCTATTGTAAAATAAAGTATAGATCCCCCTCAAATCCTGTCTTTTCTCGATATGTTGCCAATTTCAAATTGCAGAATTGTAACTTAATTTTATATATATTCTTTTTTTTTTGTTTCTCGTTAATATTTTTCTATTTTCAATTTTTTCCAGTAATTCGTTAAGCGGTATGTATCATATGATTAATCGTAGAGGTTGATATTATATTTCGTATAACATTATCAATATATATTTTTTAGCGATGATAATAATATTAAAAATATAAAAATGGTTTTTAGGTGTTTTGATTTAATTATATTAGCCGCTGTAGTTTGTAGTTTTGGGTATCAAGTATCAAGTTTGGATAATATAAGCGGTGGACGTATTGACCAGGGCGTCTCAATTTCGTGATACAACTATATAGATTATTTATATATCATTTCATTTATATCATAAGTCTACCAGAAAGAAAAAAATTATACTGAAAAATATGGTGCTCAAAGATAGGAATATCAACACAAAAGGTGTTAAAAGAAAGAGGGCAGAGACCGAGGATGGGTCGGATAAACATACAGGGTATCCATTGACTAAGCGTAATCTAAAAAAATTACAGCAGTCGATATTCAAGTTAGAAACACAGAACTGCGAGTGCCCTCATTTTTTATGTGGATACGATAACGTTTCAAAGTTGAGAAGTTCACGTATGTGGTTTTTATTTGAACTAGAGATGAGTTACGATGGGTATCTGAATCTGAGAAACAGCTGCTACTTCTCGAGGGTGTATCAAAAATTGTTACCATCCTGGACGGTAACTAGTTGTCTCAGCGCTAAGTATGCAAATAGGGATAAGAGATCGCCAGATATGCCACTTGGTCATATATTAATCGCTAATCAGGTTGCCGCAATTCCACCTGTGACAAAAACTACCCAACATAACAACGAAGACGACGTTTCTGTTGAAATTGAGAGTTTATATCCTGAAAATGTATCATCGCACTATATACCACCGAGTTTTCTGAACAAAAGGAGAAAACTAGTCAAATTCACAGAGTATAAACTGGATATTGCACAAATATTGCAAGAAAATAAAAAAACTGGGAATGGTTTCGCTCCTGAAAAGTAAAAATTTTGATATGGCCGTGAAAAGTTTGTTAGGTATTCATTTTAATTAATTTTAGCTACCTTCAATTTCTTTTTTATTTCATTCCCAACGTATTACACAGCCACCTTTTTTAGTTTATCATCTCGTTTTATGTATTATTTGATGTATAAATATGGAGTGGTTCCATTACTTTTTTCGTTTGGTGATGTACAAATGAGTACCCCAGTATTTTTAAGTCTAAATCATTAAAAAAGGTAAGCTCTAGTAGCCTTTAATGTATATAGTATTTCCCGCACTAAAACGCTATTATTTCCGCTATGCAAATATATTCAAGCTTGAACATTGAATTGGAAGTAAGAGAAATAAAAAATGGGTGCAGGTATTCTCTTCTAAGGCTAATTATTACCTGCCAAAAGTAGTCTTCTTTTTTTTTTCTTTGACTTCTTCATCTGTGGTTGGATGCAGTCTGATAACATTTGGGTAATCTGGTCTATTGCCCATATGACCTTGATGCCAATCGTAACTCAAAGCATATGCTAATACTGAACCACTTCTGTTGAAATTACAGACAGAAATAGATGCTTGCATGGATGGGAATCCCCGCAGTCTGTGTCTTTGATTTTTGTCCCAGAAGTGGAATGACCCATCACCACCTGCCGTAACGAAAGTGCCGTATATTGGGTGGAATGCTATACTATTGATTGGATAGACCATAGAGGAGCTATTAGTTCCTGCGCTTCTATTTGGATTAGTTTGGCGGTGGCACTTAAAGGAGAATCCACTTTTCTTCTGTACTTCTTCGTCCACGTATCTAATGGCACATCTTCCTTCAATGGACCCAATTGCGTAGCCATCACCTTCGTTATAGCAACTGACCACACGGGTTTGCCATTTCAGTGGCGATTGGGATGTTTTAAAGATGTTTGTTGGGTTAGCTAAGTTAATAACCGCTATATGTCTCTCAGCAGTACCTACTACCAATAGTTGCTGCTTGTTATCCATAGAATACACACGTTCGGGCATCATTAATGTTGAAACAGGCTGCGGTTGTCTCATATCCCAGTATTTTAAAGTCTTGTCCCAAGAACCAGTCACTATACATTCTGTATTAGTTGGTCCACATTGTACGAATCTCAACGCCTTCACTGCACTGTCGTGACTCCCTATCTGTTGACTCTGCCCCGAGGTAACATCATATAACTGAACTGCATTATCACATCCACCAGAGGCAACTTTGGAACCATCAAGAGACCATCTCGTACAAAGCACAGGTGCAGCATGTTCGTATTGAGCTCTGCCTGTGGCTACACCGTTCTGTACATCCCATATCCTAACTTTGCCATCCCATGAACTAACACTAAACAAGAAATCTTCTTGCGGCGAAAAAGCGATATCAGATATGGAATCCTCTGCAGGGTTATTTATAACTATCTCATTTGCGAGATCTTTCTCCGTAGCCATCACACTATTCGTGCTACTTGAAACATTACTTCTACCAAAGAACGACATAACCTATTATTTCGCCCACTCTTTTCCAATTATCTCTTCTATTAGTTCAACTCAATTTCAGATCGTCTGTTCACTACTCTAATCAATTCCAAAAACAAAAACGCCAATTTGAACGCAAAGGTATAGAATCGTTATCTCTCGGCTGCAATGGAATCAAGTTCTTGTATTGGCTTTCTTTCCTCTTGAGCAGTCAATCTTCAGAAAGCTTTCGATTTTTTATTTTTTTATTTCAGTTCAGTTATTACCCGGATTGTACATGTCTTTTGTTTTGTACCGACAAAAACACGCAGCTGAATGTCCTCCCAAGGACAAAAAATCGAACTCTGCGGATTTTCCGTGGAAAGTTGGTCTGATCCCTCTGAGAAAATGTCAAAAAATATATTGTCAATTTAACAAGATCAGCTATTGTTGATTACCGTAACCACCTTTTGATTTGTGTTCTAGAGATTTCTATGTAATGTGGTTTTTAACAGCCCGAATTGTTACAATAAATATTGTTGATTTTCATTAGATTACAACTGGTGTATTATAATATCTTTTTTAGTATTATTTTTTAATCGGATTACATAGCGATCAACCTCAGAACAAGAAAGGGAGAAAAATAGTGTGATATGTACCAAGATCATTTTAGTATTATCTTATTAACGTATTCTGTAGATGATACGGTTTTGATAAGTCATCTTTCTTTTACGAAGATTCTGTGTTTAAATTTCTTGTAGTTTTATTTTCATTCACTCATAAAATTATTGTAAAATCTTAATATATATATAAGACCGTTTGGAATCTATAAAAGGCTTGTGATTATGAAATAAATTGTAGCTGAATATTAATAACGATAAGCCTTCGCCAAGGGATGGAGGTGCGAAAAAGTCTGTTGTGACAGACGTAATGAAATAATCTTATATCATTAATAAGGTGAAATTTAAAAAAAAAAAAAAAAAAAAAAATGTTTATAATTTCCAGCTAAGCTCAAGTGCGAGTATTATTAGGGGACCCATAAGCATGTGAATAATAATAATAGTAAAAAATCAATAGGCGTTGTTTCATTAAAATTTTTGATATATTTGTTGTTGTTTTTTGTTTTTATTTCTGGTCTTTTTATTTCGACAGGAACAGTTGTCTGATGTTCAGCTCTGAAAAGGAAACTAGTATGTTATTTAATCCATAAAAAAACGTTGGCCATTAGAGTCCAATAAAATATTCGGTTCGGTTGATGTATCGTGATTATTGGTAGACGACTCGTGAACACTTGTTAGTTTATTATCTTGACTATTCGAAGAATCTTCGGTTGAAGGCATAGCGTCATCAAACATAGAATCAAAAAATAACAAATCCTCATGACTTTTGTTTCCACCATAAAAATTGTATATATCATGGCCGTCATGATGTGGAACTGCCTCTTCTTGAATCGCATTACGTAAATCTGAATCAACATTAGTTTTATTTCCGACTTTTGAACTTAACGGATCATCTATTACAACAGAATGATCAGGTGTTGATTTGCTTTTTGAATTGGACCATTTATTTTCGGATGAATTTACTTGTATTGGCGAAATGTGTGAAGGATGGGACTGGTGGGAGCCAATTGAATGGGCAGAGTCAATTGAGTTCACAGAGTTCACAGAGTTCATATCCCCTCCATGGTTATTATTAATATTGTCCATTGGATCATGCAGATTACCTGACGACGTTGGTGTAATATTGTTCGATCTGTTAGATTCATCTTTATTCTTCGACTTGACATGAGAAGAAGCCGTCTTTTTGGCTTCTTGCAGCCCATCCTGTTCGAAAAATGATTCCGGTACTGTCGATAATGGACTAGATAGTGCAGGCTTATTGGTGAAGTTCACCATACTCATATTATTAAAAATAATATTTGGAGTGGTCGTATTTGACATGTCATCCTGAAGACCAGAAAGATTGGCTGATGTTGATTTCCGTAACAAATTAGTATCGGGATTTGATTGTTCGTGCAAGATGGGCGTTGATTTCCGACGATTATTTTTCTTACCAGATGGCACTCTCTTCGGGCTACCCATACCACTGTTAATTTTATTAGGTGAACTCGTGTTTTTTGGAGAGATATCAGCTGAAAATGACTTTGCCGTCTTTTTAATCCTTTGCGCTACAGGGTCAGTGTCTACCGGTGTAGTTGCAGAACCCGCCATATCGACATCTTGGTTGCTTCCAGAGCTCGGATAATCATGAGGAGAGATAGTATTCTTCTTTGAATTTCCACCAGATGCGGATAAATGGGTTTCAAATTCATCATTACCATCATAATGGCCTGTTACTGATGGAGTTAGGTTTTGATTTATGCTAGAGGTTAATACTGGAGTAACAATCATAGTATTAGGAGTAGTCATTGTTTGAGAACCTGCCATTCTTTTCCTCCTTGCTGACGTTGGCTGTGCATTGGGTGTTTTTACTTTGCCGTTCGAACCCTTTGTTATCCTAGCATTTTTTAAAGAGGACGGCGTATCTCCTCCGGTGCTTATTGGTGATCTTGTACTACCTGGATTGGAGAACATTTCATTAGTATTGCTTAAGGAAGGCGAGTACATATCATTATTCTTCATAGAATGAGGACTGTCATTAGTTTTGTTACCGTATCTATCGTTCCGTATATCAAAATTGTTCGTTGGAATCTCATTATTATTGGAGGACTTACTATGCGCATCCTGATTATTTATGCTTCTCCTTTTCTTACAGTTCTTTTGGGTGATATGTGAGGAACTCCTCTTGTCTTTATAACTACTTTTCTCCTGGCGGTTACTGTTATTGATTGTATTAGTTATGGGTGCTTTATTTTCATCAAATGACATGTTACCATAGCTGTTATTAATATCTGTGGTTCTGTTGCTTTCATCATTATTAGGAACTGCACCTGGCTGGCTGCTGTCGAAACCATTGACAGTTTTATATCTGTTCATCATCTGTTCCATTTGTGTAGGATTATTTACCATGCCAAACATTAACCAATTTGGTACGCCACCTCCAATATTATTCATTGCTTGATGTTGCATCATGTATGGGTTTATCACGGGCATTGGGAAGACTGGATTCATATACGGCATCTCCGGGTTAATAGCCGCGGGCCCTGGTGTGGGTCTACTGCCTACAGGGGTGTAGTTATACGGGGTTTCGTTTCCTTTGACCATAGGATCCACGGTCTGCGCTACGGCGTAGTCATTGATTTGTTGCGGGCTGAACATAAATGCGCCTCCATGACCAGCAGGATGCGCAGAGCTTCCAGCAGATTTATCCTGCATGTTCGCGGTGCTACCGGGGGTGGTAGCCTCTGTCTGTCTTTTCTTTGGTTGGGTGAAGTTACCGTCACCGCTTGTCTTCAGAGTCGCCGATACCGGCTCAGCAGAAAGGGACGAGGACAGAACGTGTTGTCCATTGACGTTGGACTGCATCATGCCCGCGTTCATGCCCGAGAACATCATGCCCGCGACCAGCGGGTCTGCTTCTTCATGGTCGTACTCCCCTCGTTGTTCCGCGATATGCTGCAGTCTAGCCGCATGTATCGCGAGACTTCTATATATGTGCTCCTGCCGCTGCTGCTGCAGGACCATCCTGAAATACGCCTGCGCTACCTCGGACCCGCCGCGATTCGTCGTGGAATTGAAGATATCCCAAAAAACCTGCCACCACTCGTACAGAAACCCCTGAGCAGTGTCCACAACACTCTCTTCCTCTTTGCCTTCCCTTGCAGCTTTCCTCTTCCTGCTACCACTCTCCTTCGCAAAAGTAGCAGCTGTCTTGCTGAAACAAGACTTCTGCAAGAAGTCCAGTATGTACCTGTTCAATTCCTCCTTAACTTCATCCATTGAACCATCATCCGATACAAACATATGTTGTGTCTTTTTTTCTATAAATATAACTGTATTTCTTCTCCCCCTTCTCCTGGTTTGTGTTTGTGTGTGTGTGTGTGTGTGTGTGTGTGTGTGTGTTGTATTACGTGTGTCTTCTTTTCCCCCGAAACTTTTTCTTACCTAGGGACGGTGTGGGGGGGTGGATCGAGTCTCTGTGATTCCTTATCTCTCTATCCAGATCAAAGGATCTATATCTCTCTGTGTATCTACCTGCTTTATATATACGTTACTGTCACTGCATATGCGATCTTAGCAAGAATGAGAAGAAACAAGATAGAAAACCATCATAGAAAAGATTTACCGTATTTTTCGAATTCTCTCTGCTTACACCAAAAGAAAGAAAGAAAAAAAAAAAATATTTATTTATGGTGCTGTGCTGAACCCTTAAAAGGGTCGCTCCACTCCGCGCCTGTTTCTGAGCACGCGCGTTTTTTTTTTCAGCCCTTTAAAAAAAACGAAAAAAAAAAAAATTTTCGTTTTTTTGTTTTTTTTTACCCGGAGGACCAGATCCTGCACGTGATGAAACGGGTAAATATCACGTGATATGAGTCACGTGCCGTTAAATTCGTATGATATATCACGTGACTTAACGTCACGTGATGGTATCCGTCAACTATAACGATGACTCAAATAAAAAAAAGTAATATTTTCTTTCTCCATTCCTTGTGTAAAGTATGTGTCAATACATTTTGTATTGACACAAAGAACAGATATTTAACTAATGTCAATCTCTCTTTTTAGTTGATTTCAATATACGATATTAAGATGGTGGAAACAGATAAAAAATAGTCGTTTCATTAACATTACATTATGGGGCTAAGGGACAGTAGAGATATAAAAAAACAAAAAGTAAATAGTAAATAATTTAAATATATATATATATAAAAGACACATGTTTTTAAGTTTACTGGTCTAGAGTTTCTCTTTCGAATTCCTTGGTCATGTTGGCGCTGTCGATGGCACCGCAGACGGTCTCGCACATTATACCGGTGACGAGGTATGGGTCGATGTTGGAAGCGGGCCTACGGTCCTCGAAGTAGCCGCAGCCCTCTTTGGCGACTTGTCTTGGGATTCTGATAGAGGCACCTCTGTTGGCAACACCGCTCGAGAAAGAGGTCATGGACGCGGTCTCGTGTCTGCCGGTCAGTCTCTGCTCGTTGTCGGTACCGTATAGCTTGATGTGCTCGAGATGCCTCTTGGACAGCTGTTCTAGAGCGCGCTCGATGGCCTTCATACCACCTGGTTGTCTCATTTCCTTTGTGGAGACATTGGTATGGCAGCCAGCACCATTCCAGTCGCCCTTCAAAGGCTTTGGATGGAAAGAGATCTTGACACCGAACTCTTCAGCGACTCTGTGCAGGTAGTACCTGGCGATCCACAGCTCGTCACCCATGTCGATGCCGGTACATGGACCGACTTGGAACTCCCACTGGGAGGGCATGACCTCTGCGTTGATACCGGAGATCGTGATGCCCGCGTACAGACAGGCCCTGTAGTGGGCTTCTATAACGTCTCTGGCGTAAACTTTACCGGCACCGACACCACAGTAGTATGGCCCCTGTGGAGCTGGGAAACCGCCCTTTGGCCAGGCGTACACGTTGTCGTACAGGTCGAACAGGGTGTATTCTTGCTCCAGCCCGAACCAGATCTCCTGGTCCTTGTGCGCTTGGAACAGCTTGTTGGCCTCGTGTCTGTGGTTGAACTTGTTTGGCGTGCCGTCGTTGTTGAAACACTCCGCAAGAACGGTGATGTTGTCGCCTCTTCTGAACGGGTCCGGGTAGAACGCCACGGGTTTCAGATATATGTCGGAGTCGTAACCTGGCGCCTGGTTGGTGGAGGAACCGTCGAAGTTCCACTCCGGCAACTGCTCGATAGACGTTATCTTCTTGCTCAGCGTCCTGGCCTTGGAACGGAGGTTGCCGGTACCGTCCACCCACACGTACTCTGCAATAACCTTCCCGTTCTGGGGCAGGTCCAGGTACTTAGCCAGAATTTGTGTTTTTTCAATACTAGACTCGGACATCGCTATATTGTTACTATGCTATTAATTTTGTTTTTTTTTCGAGTCCCGAAAAAGAGAGAGGAAAGGAATGATGCTATGATAATCAGATGCTTTGCTTCTCTTTTGCATCAAGAAGGAAAAAGAGAGAGTGTAATATATTAAAAGCTGATATTTTATATACTTTTTTTTTTTGTGCTCATCTGCATTAATAAAGTGAATTAAAAAAAAGGGAGTCATTTTTTTTTTTTCATCATGGCCCGCATTAAACTTTCCGCATCAGAAAAATAAAAAAAATTTTTTTAACGCGCAAATGCAACACGCACGGTTTTTGATCTACGACAACCAAAATCGAATTCATTTTCTTTCTTTTTTCAATCGTTATCAAAATGTAAACAAAAGAGATAAGGATAGTTTATCATCGCGGGGCGGAGGGAAGGCCTTCTCTTATCAGGACAAAAACAATAAACAAATCCCCTTTATCAGGACAAATAGAGACAAATTTGTTTTTTGTTGCCTTACCGGCAGTCACAGCCGAGGAGGGAGAGAGAAGAACACTATCACCTCCCTATACAGTCCATCTCTCCTCCCCCCCCCCACCACCCCCACGACGAACGGGGTTGTACCACCGATTTTGTAAACAGCAACAAAAAAAAAAGAAACTTCTCCATTCATCCATGGAATTTCTTTTTTTTTTCTTTACTATAACACTTCCGTATCGGGGAATAATCACTCATGCAAATAGAAAAATATTTGGGGGTCCGGGCCAGAACCCGGGCGATGAAGAGAAATTAGCTTTTTCTCCCGCTCGTCCATCTGCCCTCCCTAAGCCTCCACGCGGCCTCCACGCGGCCTCCCCTAAATATTTTTTTCGTGAGCACCGGGTTACACTTCTTTTTTTTCTTTTTCTCTTTGTTTACAGACGGTCGCGTGTTTATGTGCGAAGGGCGTTATCAGTGATATCTATAAGCGTAAATCAGTTATTTTCTTATTATTATTACATATTCTATTTTTTTTTCAAACTTATAGTTCTCTCTTGGATTTGTGTGCTGTGTAGTCTTCCTTTGTGTACCACTGGGTCAACTCCCATTTGGGGAGGTTGCTTAGTGACACGGCGCCGTTCCATGCCTGTAGAGATCTCTGTAGCGGGTCCGGGTTCGAGAATGTGCTCAGCTTGTACTGCGGGAACCGTACCGAGAGTTCCCGGATGAGTCTCTGCTCCATGCCCTCGATCAGCGACGTGCCGCCCGTGATGATAACGTTGGTGAGCAGCAGCGAGTAGACGTGTTCCGGGGTGATGTTGGACGCAGACGTCGGATCCGGTGCGCCGCCGCCGGGGATCGCTGTCGCAGACGACCCTAATCCGATTGAACTGTAGCCGTTCAGCAGGAACAAAGGACCCGTCTTCGACGACGACGCGGCATTGCCCTTGCCAGCGGTGTTGCTGGAGTTGCCGGTGCTGGCGGCCGTGCCAGTACCACCACCGTTGGTGGTGGCAGACGAGGAGGCGTTCACACTTGCGCCGCTCTTCTTGATAGCTCTGCCGACGAGCTCGCCAAGACCGTCTTTGTTGGAAAATTCCTGTGACGCCAGCTTGGGCTGGAACAGGTACTCGGTGATCTCGTACAGCTCCTTGTTTGATAACTGCACAGTGCAGCTGATTCTTCTTGTGTGCTGCTTGTACCTCAATAGGTAATTTTGTCTCTGGACCAATGGGTTGTTGATGTTTGGGTTGTTCATAGGAATCGTGTATTGTTGCATATGCTGCTGTGTGCTCGATTGCTGTTCCGCAAGCCGTTGCTGCTGTTGGTGGTACAGTTTCATCTGTTCCTCGTAGTAACTCTCAACCTCTTTCAAATCCTTTTCAAACAATGTAAGCATTGTGGTTTTGAATTCATGTATAGACGTGTTGGCATTCAACCATACCTCCAGCGAGCTCACGTCTTTCTTGCTGCTGCTCTCCTCCTCATCGCCACCATCTTGGTCCATTATTTCATCGTCTTTGTAGTATTTGTTCTTCAACTCTTCTAGCTTTTTGGATACTTGGAAATCTAGGAAATCTCCAGCATAGCGAGACTTAACAATACAGTTCCGCAAGATGGTACCATCGATAATCGGGGTTACCGTGCATCCACATGCACCTATATCAATCACTAGCGATGAACTCTTACCTATAGATAACATAGTGCCCAGCGGCTCCACGACAATTTGCAGCACTGGAACTTTCAACTTCTCAAAAGCAAGTTCCATATAATTTTCCACTATCTTAGTTTCTAGCTCCCTATTCGTCATCGAGGGCAATGTAACCACTAATGGCAACTCGCACGGATCGACTTTCAACTCCTGGTCGTAGATGTATCGGAATAAATGCTCCATCGCTGCCCAATTGTAAGGTAAGCCCTGGCTGTCTACAATCGTGAACACCTCAATGTTTCCTTTGTCGTTATCTTGTCCGTTCAAAAACTCGGTGACTTCGTCCATCATCTCGAATGTTCCAAATGTATATTTACATTTACCTTCATCTTCTTCAGTTCCCACCATATCCACATCCTCTGGTTGTTTTACACTGACATAACTGGAGGGTATGCAACATTGAGGTAGCTCGACGTTATTGAAGCCTGCCACTGTCCTATGTGATCCGACACTAATTACAACGCACTTCTTTTCAATGGGCATTATCGACGCTGTTCACTCAATTTTTTTTGTTGTTTTCGTTCTATTTTTTGTTCAACCGATGTGGTTTAGTCCCAGTCCTCTCAACTGCTGTACAAAAATTCAATTGTTCAAATTGCCCTGGCTACCCGAATGGAAAGTCGATCAGAAATACCTTGCGATAAAAAAGTATCTGTATATCAAGATAACCTATTGCTTAGTGTTGTCCACATTCACGTCATCTTGTTTTTATTTTTTTTTCGGTAGGCTATGCATGTTCTTGTTTGTTCTTTTTTCTTGAATTTATATTTTCGTGATAAGGGATAAAATTCATTTATATCCATATACGAAATTAGTCACATTCATTTTACGTAACTAATTATATTTATAGTATCTGTGAACGAATGTATCACGTGATCTGAATTTTTTTTGATTTTTTTTCATTTTCGGTCGATGAGCAATTGAAGTATTTATTTCCAGAAATTTCAGTGTTATTACGAGATACTTTAAGCTTCTTATTTCTTATTATTACAGACTATTAAAAGATTTATTTTGACATTTCATTACATTCATTTCTTAAATTATTCCTCTCTTTTTTTTTGTTCATATTATTTTTTTTCATTATTTTGTTTCTACTCCCAGTATTTAGATGCTAAATAGACTTTATTTAGGGCGTAGGTTATTGAATTCGATTTCAGGTAGGACTAGAAATATAGCAGTAGGAAAAAGTATATTGAATTATTACAGTACAATGTCTGAACAGGAAGTTGCTGCAAAACAATCTCAGAAGAAGGAAAAGAAGTCTAAACTTCAAGTCTCTTTGAAGACTCCAAAGGGAACTAAGGACTGGGCTGATACCGATATGGTTATCAGAGAAGCCATCTTTGACAGTTTGTCCAAGGTTTTCAAGAAGCACGGTGGTGTTACCATTGACACTCCTGTGTTTGAGTTACGTGAGATTCTCGCTGGTAAGTACGGTGAAGATTCCAAGTTGATTTATGATTTGAAGGACCAAGGTGGTGAGCTATGCTCCTTGAGATACGACTTGACGGTGCCGTTCGCCAGATTTGTTGCAATGAACAACATCCAGAACATCAAAAGATACCATATCGCGAAGGTTTATAGAAGAGATCAACCTGCCATGACTAAAGGACGTATGAGAGAGTTTTACCAGTGTGATTTCGATATCGCTGGTAGTTACGACTCCATGTGTCCTGATGCGGAAATTTTGTCTATCCTGGTTGAAGGCCTTACAGGTCTGGGCATCAAAGATTTCAAGGTAAAGTTGAACCACAGAAAGATCCTTGATGGTATGTTCCAAATTTGTGGTGTTAAAGAAGAAGACGTCAGAAAGATTTCTTCTGCTGTTGACAAATTGGACAAGTCTCCATGGGAAGTAGTTAGAAAGGAAATCACCGAAGAAAAGGGGCAATCGGATGAGACAGCTGACAAGATCGGGGAGTACGTCAAGTTAAAGGGTTCTCTTCAAGAAATTTATTCCATTTTGTCCCAAGATGAAAAGATTATAGCTAACGAGATAACTAAGCAAGGATTGGATGAAATCGCTACTTTGATGACTTACACTAAAGCCTTCGGAATCGATGAGTTCATTTCTTTTGACTTGTCGTTAGCTAGAGGCTTGGATTACTACACTGGCTTAATTTATGAGGCCGTCACTTCTGCATCTGCACCACCTGAGAACGCTGCTGAATTGAAGAAGAAATCTAAATCCTCAGAAGATGCCTCTGAATACGTCGGTGTTGGTTCTATTGCTGCAGGTGGTCGTTACGATAATCTGGTTAACATGTTCGCACAAGCATCTGGTAAGAAATCGGCCTCTATTCCCTGCATCGGTATTTCCTTCGGTGTTGAAAGAATATTCTCTCTAATAAAACAAAGAACACATTTAACATCAGCTATCAAACCAACTGCTACCCAAGTTTATGTAATGGCCTTCGGTGGTGGTAAGGATTGGACTGGTTTCCTACCTGAAAGAATGTCTGTCACAAAGCAGTTATGGGAGGCCGGTATTGAAGCCGAATACGTTTATAAAGCCAAGGCTAACCCTAGAAAGCAATTCGATGCAGCTGAGAAGGCAGGTTGTCCAGTTGCTGTTATTCTTGGTAAAGAAGAATATGCCGAAGGAAAGATTCGTGTCAAGAGATTGGGTCAAGAATTTGCCAATGATGACGGTGAATTGATAGATGCTAAGGATGTCGTAAGAGTTGTTCAACAAAAATTATCCGAGGTCCACAAGGATGGTGTTAACGATGTCACTCGTTTATTAAAGGGTTTGTAATGTGAATAGAGAATAAAATGTCATTTGTTTTTAAAAACTTTAATATGTCTATCTAATTTATTACATGTATAGTTCTACATAGATAAGTCGTTTTAAGAAATATAGTGTAGAATTTGTCCTTTAGTCATATACTCATTAAAAGCCAAGGGCACCTTTCATCATATCTTTACTAGTGTCCTCCATGGTATCGCTCATTGCTTGCCCAAATGCAGTCGCATACTCATTGAAGTTATCTTCCACTTGGTCCCATTGATTTTCAACCGCCCGAGAAACACTTCTGAAGTATTCATAGCCACTGTTTCTTCCTCTTCTGCTACTAATTGGTTTAGCGTAGGAATGCTCGTCATTTTGCATATTTGGGGAGTTTGGAGCTGATGCTTCTTTTCTTACAGCAATTGTACCATTTGCGATCTCACTTTCTTCATATTTCGACGGTGGTCTCCTGTCACTACCTAAAATTCCATTCAATTGCTCTCTCGTAATATAACTAGTCCCCCGGGCTAATTGTAGTGAATTGACCTGCGGTCTCCATGGAATTTTTAGGCCAGGGTTGTATAAAACATCTGTTGATTCTGCCTTTTCTTGAGAATAGGCCTTGTTCAGTCCAATAGCTTTTTGGTTAACAGTTGAAAATAGATATGCTTGGAACTTACCGGCTCTCACCATGATATCACCATTTCTTAATATTGAAGATTCTCGTATATACTGTGCTTGAATGGGGAAAGGTAGCATCATAGATGTGATTTCCTTCATTTCAGGAACAGAGTATACTTTGATTGTACCACTAATCTCCAAAATTATGATGACACAAAGATTTTGTTTTTTACCAACAGAATCAATGAATGTTATATGTGATATACCAGATGTAGCTATTGGGGTTTTAGTAGATTTGTGTGATTCCTTAGATTTACCTGGTGACAGAATTCTTAGGTCAGACTCTGATGTTATAGAAATCAAACCGATAACTCTAATGCCCTTACTTAGATCTTGCATTTTTGAAATGGTCGCTTGGCAATTTTCACCTGAACCCCTGTCAAATGTATCAATTCTCAAAATACTTTTTTTATCATTAGTTTGCTTATCCTCAATGAAGACTACTGTGAATCTCCCATTACTTTCCGGTAAAATTCTAAAAATTGCTAATTCACCAACATTTGTACCTGCAAGAACCAATATACTTGAGTAACCATCATCACCATATTCCATAATTGCAAACTCAATAGACATGAATTTGGTACCCTTAATACCTGGATAACCTTTCACATTTTGCATGTAAATCACAGCAGGTCCTCTCCTGTCAACAATCATAAAAATACCATCATCATATGCTATTCCGACAAAACCAATATTACTATTGGTTAGAGCAGAAACAGGACCATGTTTGGAATTCACAACTGTACTCGGCATGAAACCTTGTCTGACTATTTCTGGCGAACGATCCCGTACATCAATCAAGACGTCATGGCTATCATCAATTGAAAATCTTCTAAATTTCATTTCCATTTGACGATCCCGGTTTTTATGCTCAGGGTCATAAAATTGATTGATTTCAAACTTGAAGAAAACAACCAAGCCAGTCTCAGTAGCAACCGATAATTCTAAAGTTTCGGTTGCAAAAGAAATATTGGAAATAGATATATTGGAACCTTGATTCAAAACTCGTCCCAGGCTGATTTCAAAAACAGAGTTATCATCTAGTTCTCCATATGATGCATCCCATAATCGAACTGAACCATTTGCATGGCCAGTAGCTAGTGCAGACCTAAATTCATGTACTCTGACAGGTTTTTTAGCTTGCATACCGCCTTTTAAAATAAAATCTTTATTATTTGCAGCAGATAGAAGACCAAGCCATAACTTTTGCGGGACAGAGGTCGCCACCATACATGTAGTTTGAGGTCTTGCCCATGACATACTTTGAGGGAACAAAGATGCTCTGTAGGTGAAGGATCCCGAAGGATAAAGGATAGTCTCAATACACCCATCATCTAAAACCAGTAAAACAACAGCTGGGTCGTGGCAACCACTGTAAAAAGGGGACTTTCTTGGGATGGGAAGGACGTCTACTATTGGTGCTTTGTTAGGTAAGGGTACAAGCTTTTGATGCTCCATATTAGCGTAATAATTACTCATTTTGTCGTACGAAGTAATTGTATACAATGGAGTACCACCAAGATCAATGATTGTTAGGCTTTGTTGTTGGGTTTTATTATTCAAGGGAACTTGAGTAATTAATAGTGATGTGTATTCAGGATTACTCTGGCATAACCACTCAACTTTTTTTATTTTTTGCGGCTGTTCAAGTGCACCCTTTCTAAGGTCAGGTTGAGGTATGTTGACATGAGTGTCTAAGATGGTCCTTGCCTGTAATAATTTACCAGTATTGGCATCCCAAAATACTAAAGAGTTATCCTCATGGACAGTTAGTATATGAAGAGAGTTGGGATGGTATAGAGATTGAATAGTTTTCGGTATTCTCCCAGTTTGATAATCCATTGATAGGTCTCCTCCTGGGGCATTAGGTTCCAGCTCATATACAAAACTCTGTTTGATATCATTATCTAAAAAGGAGTAGATCACTGTTACTAACTCATAAGAAACTAGTAGGGTACCAATATCTCTAGGATTCCATTGAATTGAGACAACAGGTGAGATAGGAGCCTTCGGGAAAAGCTTCGACTTTTGTAAGTTTTCGATCCTGACGAAAGACATTTGATCTCTATCGATATCATAAATCATTATGCTACCACTTTGTAGACCTATCAGCAACCAATCCAAAGTCGGATCTGTTTCAATACAGGTAACTTTTGCAGGTAAAAAATTTGTTGCTAATACTTTCTTGGAGTGTAAAGAAAGAACAATCAGTGTACCCTTAGAATCGATTACCACAAGATAGATACCTTTAACAAATCTCATCTCTTTCACAGTTACTCTCTCAGGAGGTTCGAAAACATACTCTACTTGTTGTCTACCGCAAACATGGATTTCGCCAGTATTTGTGGTAAGTGCCAGTAAACTCTGGGTTTGGTCAAATGCCACTTTGATAACTTTTCCATTAAACCCATATCTCGTAACCGCATTCGTGGAAAATAGTCTTGCCATAGTGTTAGATCCAGTGAACTTCTTTATACCTGAACTACTTGCCAAGGCGGGATTGCCAGGGCCCGGATTTGGAGGTGATGATTTCTTCTCTTCCGTACTGCCCTTCAGCCCCTTAATATCAGGAACTTTTACACTCTTAAAAGGATTAGAAACACCCTTTAATTTGCCTTTTTTAAACATGGAATGTATTTTGTTTCTAACTATATTATAACCCCTTTTCTAGATAAGCAATAATTTTAGAACCCTCAGTTGTTTTTCAGGTCACAAAGATCAATTGATACAAAAAATTAATTGATTAAATATATGAAAAAAATTGCGCTCAGCCAATATATTCAATAAAACTGTTTTAGTATATCAGTTTCCTATATTTGGAACAATAATGGACAATCAGGTGCCTTATATAAAGATTTGTATCTAGTAGGCTTAAATTCTGAATGTTTTTTTGTTTTTTGTTTTTTGTTTTTTTGTTAGTGTTCGTTAAAGAACGCTCATCGCTTATAAGCAATTAGAAATCGTTTGAGTCAAATTTGTACTTATTTATTTATATTTTTTGTGTCTGTTGAAAGAGAATAATAAAAAACTGCAGCTACTATTTTTATTTCCCCCTTGTGTATTCGGTTCCATTTTGTTTCAATTCCTTTCACATGCAACGAAGATAATGTCCTATTTTGATGCTTGTTGATTTACTCATCACTTAATAAATACATTACTCCATGTTCCCATCTCCCACATAAATATTTTGTTAGTTTGGTTGTCGAATTAGGTTGTATGATCTCAATACCTTCTTCGCCGTCTTCTCTTCTTAGATTTTTCTAATTCTTTCTCCTCAGGAAGATTAGATAGTGTACGAAGTTCAGCTGCTGTGAGTTCCTCTACATCACTCAAACCTTCTTCGTGTTGAATGAACGGTCCTTTCCAACGTCTCTCAGTTAGCGAATAGTGACCATTATCCAATTCAATCTGGAAGTCATAATTCAATGCCCTCTCATAATCTACTTCTTTGAAGCTAGACAATAGCTTATTACATAAAGCTCGTAATTTGGTTAGGAGACCGACAATTATTCTATTTGAAGATGGGTGATTTTCAATGATATTACAAGTATGGTTGATTTCATCCTCCAGATTGTAATACGATGATTTAGTTTCAATATGTGAAAAATCAACGCCTTCGATGCTGGCCCCCTCAGCAAACGATTTAACTTTTTGGTAGAGGTTTGAGTTTGTAAGCACTTTGATAACACTATTCTGGAAACAATATAGCCTCGGGTTATCAAGTATACTCTTGATTTTTTTGTCATCCTCTCTATATTTGTTCGTTGCTTCGATTCTTTGTCCGATTAATGTAGAGATTTCGTCAATAGTTGACAAGTCAAACAACAGCTTATCGATGAACTCCATTTTTTTGTTAATATGTGCTTCGTTCTGGGAGTTGTATGTTTGGTTAATGTCTATCCTTACTAAAGGTGCCCCTTTTTTCAGCTCCCGCTTCATTGACCAGTACTTACAGATCAGGAAACTTAATTGTTGTTCATTGGGAATCCCAAACAGTCTCGCCACTTTCTGTATGATTTCTCCAAAATAATGTGGGGCTATTGGTGTGCCTCTGGAAGTTTTCCATTGGTTTGGTTTCTCATCAATTTTCTTATTATTACCATTTTCGAATTCAACTTTTTTTTCCTTATTAGCAAAGTATCTTCTTGTCTTCATTAAACCTTCAACGCATGATGGCCACCCCAGAGGTGAGTGTTTGTCACAGTACGCATTGACTGTATGCTGTGCTTGGAAATGGTTTGTTGCCATTTCAGCAATAGTGGTTTCATGGGTGTCCAAACAGAGACCAGCTCTCTTAGCGCAAGTGACATGAAAGGCACTAAAGCAATTCTTACTAGAACATTGGATGCAAGCCCCTCCTTTCATCTTACATATATAGCAAATTAGTTTCCATCTGGACTTACTTATATATTCGACGCCTTCAATGGGTTCCATATAGTGTAAGTTAGCAAAACTTAGCTCGGGCATCCATAGGGCGCAAATAACATGCGCCCAAGAACCGGTATGAGTTTGTTTGAATGCGCCTGTAGTACTGGGACAAACAACGCAATTGACTTGCCTGTTCCTTGAAATAAAACATCTTCTACAGAGCCATTGTCCTTCTGGTATAAAAACAATGCCATAGCATTCTTGGTGTACTGCTACATCACATCCATCACAAAACACAATAGCATTCATTACCGTACTAACTGTGCCGTCACATACTGCGCAGGCCTGATCAGTTGATAGACCAGTTCCATCATCTGAACCATACAATTCATATCTGATTTTCTTTGTTTGAGCCTCCATTGAGTTAAGATGTGAATCGTCTGAATCTACTAACTTTGGCGGTATTCTTTTTTCCACATTAAACCATTCCAGTTCAAGAATAGTAATAAATATTTCAAAAATCTCTTCTGTCATAGTATTCTTGCTTACTGAGTTGTTCAGGAAGTCGATATATAATACATCCTGTTCATCCATATCATATTGAGGAACAAAATTTTTTAAGTTGGGAGATATATCTTCAAGTTTCTTTCTAGGATCCCTATTATCAACAATATCATTAGGCATGAAGGTGAACTTGGTTTCATAAATGGGATCTTTAGGTAGTAGCCTTCGCTTATCGGAGTTGGCATTTTCTTGTAGATCATAATATTTCAAAATCAGTCGCCCTGTAAAGTCCTTTTTGGAGTAATTTGCCATTGCATTAGATAATTCTGATATGGGAAACGCTATTTCTTCAACATCTATCAGTTGTGCATCTACTTTTATGGGTTCCAGTGTCACATTGCCATTAAACATTAATTGTTTTAAATGCTGTCTTTTGGAAATAGTAAGGTCTTTATCAGGTTTCTCCTCTATAATCACTGGTAAGAGATCAGATACATCGAGATCAGGATAAAACTCCTGAAAGTGTTTCTCTTCTCTCAATTTTGGCCCTGCATCATTGTGTGTTCGGGACATTCCAAACTTATGTCGCTTTGCTTTTAGATGCCTGTTTCACCAATAATATACTATAAACTGATTGTACCAGGTAAATACCTTTTTCATTCGATCTATTCTAGTTTAATTTGGTCCCTAGTGCCTAGTAACTTCATTGTTTACTTTTCTGGTGATGATTATATAAAGGGCATCGGGTCGCTTGTTTGTTTTTAACTTATTTCGCGAACTTCGATGAAAAAATGTTGCACGTACAAATTTAACAGGATACCTAAATTTCTGCTACTTGGTCCAGATCAAGTTGGTTATCACAGTACATAATACAAAAGGCTGTGAGGGATATGTTAATAACTACTGTTGGTAGTTAAGATATGCATTTTGAATATGTATGGAAATACAGCTATTGCTCAAATTATATAAATAACTTAGAGATAGTAAATGAGCTTTAAGTATAAACAAATTAAGGTATTCATTAAATACAGTGTGTGTTCATAACAAGATATATATATACCTCTTAGTAACGTAAAAGATTCGATAATGTAGTCATTTCAAAAAGACGAAGGAAACGATGTGAATATGTCGGTAGTTAGCTGATGATTCGTTATCAAGATTGAAATAACATCTAACTTTAATTAATTTTATGCAAATGAGTATAGCCAGCCTACTCGTTGTTTAACAGGAAGTTTTGTGATATCCAATTTATTTAGTTCCGCGAATTATTTTTATTTCCTCTGTAGCCGTTGGCAATTGTTTCGTAATTCGGAGGATTTTGACATTCACCAGCATCGTTTGTCATAATGTTATAGTCTTTCTTAAAAATCTCGTCTGTAGCCATAACTGTTATTCCTGGGATTATTGGAACTGAACTTTTCCTAGAACCTGTAGCTATCACTCCATTAAATATTTTATTTGTATCATTAACTGATGGTTCCTCTGATTTCTCAGTTTTCTTTGCATTAACAGACGAATGAGAAGAAAGTATACCATCTAAATTATTAAAACTGGATGTTGCGGCTGTTCTCGCTACAGTGCTAGCTGCAACTGGGGGTACTGACGCCATTAAATGATCGACGTCACGTAGTTCGGAATCTATTGATACGTCAGAACGACCACTGAATGATACTGATCTTGACATGTTGTTTAGCGACATGTAATCCGAGATATAATCATTTTGCGCAGGAATTGGGAACATTCTTGGAGAAGCAGCTGGACTTCCAAAAGGTGAGTTGTATGTTGATGTTGCCTCTTCAAAAGTTGGTGGAGGATTGTCACTAGCTAGCATTAATTTAGTTGAATCCGAAACAGCCATATTATATGTAGGCAACTCGGTATTACCTTGATTGCATTGATCAGAAACAATAAATATCGGAGTATCAATTAAAATTTCAAAATTCTTGAACTTTATTGGGTTATCAGCATCGTACCTTTTAATCCTAAGCATAATTTCTAACTTATGCTTTGCATTAATATTTCTAAAATAAGAGCTATCCAAATATAAACCCCTATTCGTACCGTTTATTCTGCTACGCATTTTTACTTCATGCCCATCATCGGTAATTATTTCAGTTTTATTGAATAAATCTGGCTTGTGTTGGTATTGACTAGCATCTGATCCTCTACCCTTAAAAAAGTTAAACATGCTATTTTGTCTAGACGATTGCCCTTCATCCTCTGATTTAGCGATTGGGTAAAAACTTTCGATACCGTATGGAGGTAAGGCTTTTATAGACGCACGATCGCCATCAATATGTTTTGGAAATTTCAGAGAGGTCTTAATGCAAATAGGTTCGGTATAGGCTACCGTTTTGGTTTTTTTCTCCATCATATTTTTCTTTTTATTATATTCGTGGTATTCTTCCATTGTGGAGCTAAATGAAAGTAAATTATCGTTTAAACAGTTTTCCACGATATCCTCAGTTAGTGCTCTATCACCTGTTTCTTTTGTTCTGATTTCTAATATTGGTAGTGTCCGTGACTTCTTTTTACGTATTATAAATTCTCGGTAGTGTTGACTGTAGGGCCCTTTCAAAATCGGGTCAAGTTGGTCGAATTCACATTTTCTATCAATGTTAAAATATTTTATGGATTCAACAACACTGACTCTTACCCGTTTTATCTCCAAATCCTTTACTAACGGTGCCAATTTGATAATTAATGGGACTTCACTATCCAACGGAACGTATTTTTTACCAAATGATACCTCATAAGATAAGCAATCAGCCCATACTTTGTTTACATAAACTGGCTTATTGGCTGTTGTCAATGCTCTTTCTGGTGGCATCCTAACGATATTTACAGGTTCATCAATAAAAATATTAAACTTACTGTTTCCTTCCACTGTGTTTTGTCCCGCTTTTTTGGTATCATTTACACTACTTCTTCTAGACATGCTGGCGGGAGAGATTTTACCCGCGATAGAATTCGTATCAGAAGTAGTACCTAAATCTGATGTCGACGACAGATGATCTTTCAATGACCTTAGCCAGGATGAAGTGTTTGATTTCTTTCGCTTGTCTGTTTTGGATGGTGTTAACGGATCTATTCCTTCCATTGTTGAGGATGTCGTAGAAATAACGGAATCCGCGTCACTATAAGATCTTATTTTAGAGCTCTGGTGGACATTTGGAATATTATTACTGTGCATATGATTAAAATCCACTGACGATTGTCGGGGTTTATGAGATGGAAATGCATAGTTGGAAAACGCTAGTGGATCGACAGTATTTTGAGTTGTAAAAGGAGGCGGCGGACCATGAGGAGGAGTTACTCCAAAGTTAGTTGATGAGCCACTAGTACTTGATAATATCGATTGTGTTCCAGATTGCCTGAGGTAATTAAGATTACTTGCATTTAGAGTAGCTACGCTGCTAATTGAATTATTAGTGTGTGGAGGCGTTGCAGGTCTTGTAATTATTCTCGTAATGTCCTCATCCTGTAGCACTTCACCCCGTGTTAGTATTTTAAGTTTATAGGATATAGAGCCTGTGGGCATCGTAAGTGATTCCGGTGCTCTATTAGCAAACGCAATTGGAATAACAAATATATAGTCACCAGGTAACAAGACTTCTTCTTCTTCGGTGTGTTTGACACTTTTCCAATCAGATTTGGTACTTGAAGAATCCTTGGAGTTCCTACTTGATTCAGAATTTGTGCTTCCCCTCGTGAATCCCTGTGTATTTTGGGCAGCACTTGATTTCCCTGACACTGGTTTTCCAGTCATTGTTTCACCAAGGATATTATTGGTATCTTCGTTCAGCATATTCAGTAGTTTTCTGTCCACCGATTTCTTGTTTTCGATATAGGTTCTTTGACTTGTTCGCTTATTTTTGAACACAACATAGTCTCTAATGACATCGATGTCCAGGTTTTCTTGTATGTCATCTGGTGACCGCGAGTTTGCTGGCACATAAATATTATAGTTCTTTGGACACAATTTCCAGTCAACTGAATTCAATTGGTAGTATTCTTCATATTTCCCTATGTTGTTTGGAACACCGTTGTACCAAAATATGCTTACGTTAGATGACAGGTTAACAATGATTTCCGGTACTCTCACTGGTCTCTTCTTGACAGATACAATAACGGCAATAGAGAACGGTGTGGTCTTCGCGGAGATATGCGTTTTCTTGTTTTTCTCATTTGTATGCATAGGTATGGCACTAGTTGGGTCATCTGTGAACTGCATTGGCGACAATGATAGGTCATTGGTTTCGTTAAGCGAGTCCATTGCTGATGGTTCAGCAAATGGGTTAGTTGGGTGGTACTGTCGCTGCGGCGGTGGAGAACGTGGGCCATCGGGCCTCTGAGGCACATCGGACCCCTGAGGCACATCGTCGGCGAATGGATTGTTATTCTTCCTGCACGCTACGGGTGTAGCCGATCTACTCTCGGGGAGCGTCAGTGCCGGTGATAGATTTGGGGACCCGTCCTCATCATTATCATTCGCCTCAACCCTATTTATATTATCATAATTATTATCTTCATTATTATTATTATCATTAATAGTATCATTATTATTGTTATCATTACCATTCCTACTGTGTTGGCGGTTCGCCTCGGACACTGAGCTCAGATACTCGTCCTCATCCCTGATCGACATGGTCGGCAGGAACACGGGATCACTAGTAGTGGAAATGGATATATCGAGATGGTCGTCCCTGTGGTACAGAGACCTCTGAGGCAAAAACCCGCGGTTCAGCAGGAAGTCGCTCAGGTAGGTCTTCGCGAACAGGTTCGGTTTCTGTCTTCCGGGATCTGTCCCTGTCGCATGGGCGTTGGGAACCGACAACCTAACGGCTCTGGCGGCGCTGGCGCCACCCGCACCGCTGGTGGTGCTTGTCGTCGGGATACTGGCAGACCGCCGCATAACGGACGTCTGCACGTCAGCAACATCCACAAGCGTGCTCCTTCTCATCCGCCCCGGTTTCAGCGCGTTGTTGCCCCTCCTCCCACTTATACCGTTATGGTTTTGCGATATCATCACTGATTTATCTTTCTTCTGACCTATTCGTTTAGTTTTTTTTTATTTCCAAATTTATATAGGGGATAAAGCTGCACGCTCTAGTTCTAGTTCTAGTTCTAGTTCTATTTTTTCTATTTCTATTTTTACTTTGTCTCTCAATTTATTCATCAAGATCTCCCTTATAGACCTTTGAATAAAAAGGGACTTGACCAACACAGGAAAAACTTAATTTTATTCTGTGGAGACGTTTCCATTTGCAGAAACGTCCGTGCAGAATACATTTCTTTCTTTTTTTTCAATTTCTATGCTGCTGCTGCGCGGGGCGTGTACGGCCATTTCACTAGCACATAGTTTGATCTACGTTTTCGTCTTTTCTTTTCCTGACTCCCCTGCACATTTTCTCACGTAATCGCCGCCCCCTTATTTGTATTTTTTCTTTTTTTAGTGCTGCGGGGGCGGGGGCGGGGAGGGTCTACGGGGTATTTTCTCGTAGAAGAAAAAAAACGTACGTCATTATTCTTTTTTTAGAAATTTATAAAAAGAGTGGGGGTGGTGCGGCGCACGCACAACTTTTCGGGGGTGGGAGTCTTTCTTTTTCTTTTCTTTTTTTATAAGGGGGTGTAACTGTATACGTAGATCATGTTATTAGTACGTTTTCACGTAGATCATGTGTATTGTACTTGTCTACGTATATCATGCGTTTACGCATGATATACGTATTATTCACGTGCCGTTACTCGTTTTATACGTTTTCATTTTGATTCTTGTTGTTAGTTTTTAATTTTTTTAGTTTTAATGCTTTCTCTCACTTTTTTAAGATCGAAGCCATAGTCTCAACTGTGCTGATATATATTAGCAAGACCCTTTTTTTTTTTTTTTTAACGCAAAAAATATTATATATAGTACCATTAACCTTTGAAATCAATTATGGCGAGGGCTTTGTACTCGTCTCAGGGGTCGAGTTCGTTGAAGAATTTCATTAAGGACGTGAGGAACGCGAAGACCTTGGCCGACGAGCGTGCAATTATCAATAAGCAGGCCGCGAGGATCAGGACCAAACTGAGAGATGACCACCTACCTTCAGATAAGAAGCGGAGCAACATTATTAAGCTGCTGTACTTGTACATCCTGGGCGAGCGCACTCATTTCGGGCAGGTGGAGTGTATCAATCTGATCGCATCGGACAGGTACATCGATAAGCGTCTGGGCTACCTGTCCACGACGCTGCTGCTGGACGAGTCCCAGGACCTGCTGACCCTGCTGACCAACTTGATCAATAACGACCTCAAACATCCAAACAAGTACGTGATCTCGTTGGCCCTCACCGCACTGGGGTTCCTCTCCTCGCCTGAGCTGGCCAGGGACCTGTACCCCGATGTCGAGGAGCTCTTGAGGAGGTTTGGCGGTGACCCGTTCATCCTGAAGAAAGCGCTGCAATGCTGTGCCAAGTTGATCTCTAAGGACTCGCAATTGCTCGAGATTATTCCAGTAGACCTGTTTCTAAAGATTCTCGGAGAATCGAGGGCCAATTTGACAGGTTTGTCCTCGACACATGGTGTGCTATTGGCCATCACCAGACTGTTTCAAGCAATCTCACTCGCCGCGGTTGGAACCACAAAGAATTCGTGCACACCGGCAGTTGAATTGGAAGACGTAGAGACAGAAGATGCCCTATACAGAAAAACAATGGCAACTGAAATGTTTAAAAGCCTCGGTGATTCAGATTTTCTAAAGAACCTCTACGACGTCTTGACCAGTCTCTCGGCTAGAAACCTGGATCCACAATTCGATGTCCAAGGTGTGGCAGACCCATTCTTGCAATGTGAAATCATCACCACCTTAAAACTATATTTCAAAGCTTGCTCCGACCTGGAAATTGAGGTCAACCAGGATCAAATAGACAGTTTCAATGATCTCTTAACAAACATTGCTACCAACACAGACGCCGCGAAATCTAGTGGACAGGCCATACTGTACGAAATTACAAGAACAATTTTTGAATTGAATTTATCAAAGCCATTGCAGGTCTTGGGGATAAATATTCTTGCAAACTTTTTGTCCCCCCACGTCCCAGGTGGTAAGAAGGCATCTACTGCGACCGTCACCGCGCACAATAACATAAAATACGTGGCATTGAACACTTTACTGAAGGTTGCGCCAATGGAACCTGACGCTGTAAAAAGGCATAAGAAGTTCATCTCACGTTGTCTCAATGACCAAGATATCTCTATTAGAATGCGTTCTCTGGAGTTAACATTCTCTATTATTGACTCCTCCAATTTGGTTGAACTAGTCAACGAGCTACTCAATTTCTTAGCGAAATCAATCATGGACAGCGATTCTTCAAGGGCTGCATACTCAAGTTACAAAATAAATACGTTTGGGGAGGATATCGATGACTCTAGGGATCTTATAAAATATACCGTCAACCATTTAATAGATAAGTTTGATCTCATATCTCAGGAGGGAGTTCACGATATTGACGAAAACTGGAGATTATCTGTTTTTGTCAAAGTATTAAAATTAGTGGGATCCTACATTCCTATTGACAGGGTTAGTGACATCCTAATAGCTATCAATAATACTTATGAGATTCAATACAAAACTGATGTGATTACCAAAATGCTTGATATTTCCCTGAAGGAGGTATTAACTGCAGCTCAGAAGGAGGGGATCGACGATGATCATATTGAAGAGGACAACTTTGGTTGGCAACTGGTCTCAATCTGGTGTATTGGTGAATATGCTGATCTCGTATTGCAGGAGCTTCAAACCAACAGTAGTGTCAACAAGCAATATTCCAAGACAATTAATGAAGCTAACTTGGTTAAATATTTACAATTGAAAGACAGACAGTATGTCAGGACTAATAGTAAGATAGTTCATTACGTCTTAACGGCTGCGTTGAAACTGTCCCAAAGGATTCAAGATTATTCATTGATTGAGGATCTAAGACAGATTATTTTAGACCATACCAAAAGCACAGATTTATTATTACAGAGCAAGTCCGCACAGTATGAAATTATATTCAGTCAACCAACAGATATTAAGAAGCAGATATTGGATGCTATGCCAAAATTTGAGAGAACATCTACTGTTTCTATAGAAGGGAATGCATCAACTACCAAGTCTACTTTATCGTCTAGTAAACCAGAGCCAAAGAATGACCTATTGTTTAATCTTTTGGGAGATGATTTGACTCCTAAATCCCCAGAAACAAATAACAAGAATTTATTGGCTGAACTACTCGCAGACAATGAGACGTCTTCGAAGGACAAAGGCACCCATACTGAGGGATCTAAATCTCAGAGCGATACAGAACTGCCTTCCGATTCCAAATTGATGCAAAAATTTACCGAACTTGAGATTTACACAGGACCTATTAAGAGAGACGAAAATGCCATTCACTTAGAAGTATTCTACCAAAACAATGGTAATAGTGAGATAACAAATTTTCAAACTATGTGTGCGGTGACTAAGACACTGAAAGTTGTATTAGGTCAGCTACATCCATCTAACAACATCCAACCAAGTGCTCTTGTAAAACAAAGTTTAAAGATTTCTGGTACCGGGAAATTGAAGATGAGAATGAAACTAAATTACATGGTTGGTGGTAACGCATTAACCCAACAATTTGATCACAAGTTTGAAGACATAACGTTATAAAGCGTATTTATAAAATCCTACTGTGGATATATGCGTAGTGTATAGACATTTGATAAATTATAAAATATAATCAAAAGTTGATTGTCTTCTAAATTGTTCTATGTTATCTATTCAAAGTTTTTATATAAAAAGTTTCTATGAAATGAAAGGGATGGATTTTCCCTCTTGGTCATAATCAGATTACTCCATTTGTCTGTGTGTACTGTCTTGAACTCTTTTAATGGTGAGATACACCAGAAGCTCTGGAAGCCTCTTTAACAGATTGCTGAACGCCTTCGTGTCTCTTTGAATTCAAGATGTATTTGTCAGCCAAAGGAGAGATGACACGGTTGTAAATCATAGTAGCACCGTTAGTAGATGGTATAGCGATGTACAACAAGAAGCATGTCTTGATGAACCAGTAGAATGGAACTAAGTATAATAGTGCCTTGGACCAGAACTCAAGAACGTTCAAAAAACTGAAGACAATCCAGTAGGTAAGTAATTGAGTGTCGTCTTCCTTGGTGGAAGTCTTTAGCGCAATGATAGAGTAGTAGGCTGGAACAACAAAGCCCGCAATGTTACCGAGGATTTCGCCAATACCACCGACGTTAATGAAGATCATCAGTAAGTAGAAGATGGTGGCACCGACGATAATGTAAGACTTTGGCATGTTAGTCTTGCGCTCCAATTGGTTCAATACATTGTTGGTAGCAAACTTGCCGTCCAATTGCTGCAATTGACCTTGGAAGTTAGAGATAAAGTCAGCCATGATAGTATCTATTGCGTAGAGTTGGTGCTAGTAAATATTAAAATGAACTGTTGAGTAAGAACAACTCAACAAAAAGTCGAAATTCAAAATAATAAAAAAAAAAAGGGAGTTTATAAATAGGAAACTTCTTGAAAGATGATTGAAAATTCAGAGACGAAGAAAATAGTGAAAAAAGTGAAAAAAAAAAAAAAAAAAAAAAAAAAAAGGCTTACTCCTTATAAAATTTCAGCTTTTGACGTTATTTAACCGATATTTACCCAATATTGGAACAAAGAACTCCTAATTCTAATAGAAACCTTGATCTAAATAGTCCTCTGCATTTACATCTGATTCAAAATAAATAGCGTCTATAGAAATAACAAACGCTTAGTAAGTCAGCCAGAGGGGGATTGTAAGCTATACTTTGTTCTTGAATATCACCAAACAATGCAACGAAGCAAGGAACAGA
>CAPT01000086.1:0-37421 GCA_001039675.1 Nakaseomyces delphensis CBS 2170
ATATGCTACTTTCTTTTCTTTCTTATCTATTATATATATATATATATATATATATATATATTTGTGATAGGCTACAGCAATCAATGCAAGTAATGTTTTCAATAGATAAATATCAACAAACACCTAGAAAATACAAAAACGGGAAAACTTTTGTTTACCCTGATTTTCGTATGTTGTAATATGATGTGTTCAATCTTTGCAATAATATATATATTAGCAATACAACGGAGGCTGATATATAATATTACCTCGAAAGCTGTCTTCATTCGATTTAAAATACTAAGCTTTAGAATTTATAATACTCTTTTACTAGACTTCGTCGTTATTATCATTGTCACTCAACACGTATTGTTTTAGAACAGCTATTATAAGACAGATAGCGTGACACTCGCACCAACCTGTTTGCTATATTAAGCAACTGGCCAAAGATGTGTATATAAGAGTGTAAGAAAGGACTTGGGGGGTAAGTGTACTGCTATGCCATTGTATAGCGATAGAAGTGCACATACAATAGCACAACACAGTAATAACGAGCACATATTTCATGACAAGCTTATGACAGCAATACAGTTCTTGTACAAATAGAAATCAAAGTCACACAGCTGTACTTGTTGCACAAAAGTGTAGTCGTACGCTACGATACGCGATGTCTTTCAACATAACTTTTTGTTTTTTCAAGTGGATTTTCACCTAGAAAAAACCGTAGGGAAACAGCCCTTTTTCGACAAAACCAAGGGGACCCCCTTGGTTTTGTTTTATTTTTATTTATATTTCTTGTATTTTGGATATTGAACTGTATGTAATGTAATATTTAAGTAGTGTTGTAGCACTACTTATCTTTCTAGTACGGCAAATATTGCTCTGTATTGCAAATATCGAGGCAACGTTGTATTGCAAATATTGAGGCGACGTTGCAAACACTTTTGGTTTTGAACTAGGATCATTTGAAATAGCAGATGCACAATATGTTCATAAAGTTATTCTTGTTTTTATAAAGATTTGCACTCATTGCGATTCGATCTGGTGTATTACCGGGTAACCGGGGCTACACCTTTCGAGGCCTTTCTCTCTAATTAGTCATTGATTCCTATTCAAGAGTTTATATTATAAAGTGAGTTTTGGGCCAAGCTGATGGCAGGGAAAATAGCGCAAAAAAGAACAAGATCTTCAAAACGATGGATATGGAACAGGAGCTAGTGGTATTGACGAGGAAGTTGTTGGAGACGCCTCCCTCTTTGAGTCCCGGCGATTTGTACAGGGCCGTTACGATAGTGCTGGAGATAACGGGATCGCACAAAGTGGATATCTCGATGGTAGACCATTTGACCCTGTCTACCAATGTCAAGATTGCGAGTTTCTTGTCTTGTCTAAAGGCCTCGGGCCTGGATCACAAGGCCGAGTACATTGCAGAGGCTGCCAAGGCCGTTTTGCAATTTTCACATGTGGTGGAAGAAGTGAATTTAGGTAAAAGCGACGGCAAGGTTGTCGTCGATATCGTCGGAACCGGCGGTGACGGTCAGAACACATTTAACGTATCCACGTCGGCAGCAATTGTGGCCTCGGGAATACCTGGCTTGAAGGTTTGCAAGCATGGCGGTAAAGCGTCCACATCTAATAGCGGGTCGGGTGACTTGATCAATGTACTGGGCGTTATATCTTCGAAGGTTACGGCAGAAAGTGTTCCGAAGTTATGGGAAAACAACGATTTTCTATTTTTACTAGCGCCGTATTTCCACTATGGATTTGGTACTACTGGTAATGTCAGGAAACTGATGGGTATCCCCACAATATTCAATGTGCTGGGACCTTTGCTGCACCCAGTGACCAACGTTGATAAGCGTATCCTGGGCGTTTACTCAAAATCGTTGGGTCCGGAGTACGCTAAAGCTGCATCAATTGTTTATCCCGATAGTGAAACGTTCGTTGTCTGGGGTCATGTTGGCCTAGACGAAGTGTCACCGATTGGAAAAACCACTGTCTGGCATGTGATAGAACCTGGATGTATAGCTCAGTTTGAACTCGAACCTGCAATGTTTGGGCTACAGGAACACCCGTTGAAGGATTGTTTGTCCTACGGGCCCGAGAAAAATTCTGAAATACTGAGAGAAGAGATTCTATCCGGAAAATACAAGTGCGGTGATAATCACCCATTGTATGACTACATATTGTTGAACACAGCAGTGTTATACTGTTTGAGCCAAGGTCACAAGGACTGGAAACTCGGTGTACAGAAAGCCGATGAGTCTCTACAATCTGGTGCAGCACTACGCTCATTGGATCATTTCATTGCAGATGTCAGGACATTATAGTATTGCATGTACTTTATAATTCGCATTTTATTTATACTGCATTTTCATTACCATCACTATTTACGTGAACACGAAAGTTATCACTACAAAAATATTGTTTTTTTTTTTTTTTTTGGCGTTCGAAGCACACAAAAGCAATTTTTATTTTATTCAATATTTGTTATTTCAGATGCCTTTGCGTTCGAAGATAACTATCCATAACCTAATCAACTAATAAACATTTGGACATTTTACCTACTGTTTTGATATTACTAAAAATCCTGCCAATTAGAACCTATAGAATTTTATTTTTTTTTTGTGTACATAATAATAGTAAGAGATGGCTAACTTTGAGTTCACGCCGATTGGCTATGTGAAATCCAAACAAGGTGTGAACGATCCTAGGGAAATAGCCATGTCTCCGTCGAGCAATGCCATGGCGCAGAAAAGTTCACGTCATAGAAATAAAGCGCATAGAAGAAGTGTAGATGATACGGTAAATTCATCTAGGGCCCAAGATGAAAACGATACATTCGAAGATACATTACCGGAGTTGGAGGTACGAAAAATATCCCAATATAGGAGGTATTCAAAGGTAATGAGTCCAAAGGTACGCAATGAGAATAAAGGAGCTGAAGAAAATCCAGAGGTATCTGATATACTTTCCAAGACATCCAATCCAATCAAAGATCAAGAGAAAAAGATAAAGGATCTAGAGCATGAGAATACTGTTCTAAAAGTGAAAAATGTTTCGTACAGGTCTTTACTGGCGAATTATTCTAACACACCGGGGTCTCAGAATAACCTGAATCTGGTAGAGGAGATCAGTATCTGGAGGACGAAGTACATCGAAACCAATGAGAAGCTCATAAAAGTGAAACAAGATTACGAGGATTATATTCAACGGATGGAGAATAACAAAGATAACACTGAGAATCAGGATACTAATGTACTTCCCATTGATAACCCTGAATATATTAAGGAAAGGGAGTCTATACTGAGTGAACTAGAAAAAGTGACAAATGATTTCAAAGATCTCAGGAGCAGGTATAATGCGATCGAAGTGCAGCTTGCAACACTACAAGAGGAGCTGAACAATGAGAGGAAAGAGAAAAAATACCTGGAAGAGCAATATAATAACCAAAAGGACGACTTCCAAAGTGAAATTGGAGACAAAATAAAGACTATTGAAGAATATGAGAAGAAAGTCAATAGTCTAGAGGCTCAACTGAAATCAATTGGTTCCGAGAGTGGGAGTCAAACACAGGGGTTACTACTGGAATTAAAGGAAAAAGATAAACGTATAGCGGATTTACAAGATACGATTGACGAGAGGAGTAGAGAAATAAAGATGATGACTAGTAAAATTTCTGAAACAGATTCCCTGCACCAGGCTGCTGAAAAAAAATATAATTTAATAAAACAGGAGTATGAATCATACAAAGAACGTACTCAAAATAAACTTTCAAACTCAGAAAATGATCAGTCATCGTCAATACGTCAATTAGATGAACTAAAATTCTTGAAGGATAGACTTGAAAAGGAGGTTAAGGAATTGAAAGATCGATTATCAAGATTAGGAGCTGATTTAAAAGACTCTGAAACTAAAAATAAAGATCTGAAAGATGAACTAGAAAAAGTTCGTAACCAAAACATTTACGAGGGACACCAGCAGTCTGAAAAGTTAAATATCTTGTCTTCAAAACTATCAAACACTGAGAGAGAGCTTCAGGAAGCAAATAATCTAACCGAAAGTTTAAGGAATGATTTAGCAATAAAGAAGAAGGAACTAGATGAATCTACAAAGACTATTAAGGAATTACATCACGAGATTATCCGAAATGCAACAAGGTCAAAGGAACAGATAAACGGTAAACTAGAAGAAAAAGATTTGGAAATCGCAGCCTTGAAGCAAGAAATCGAGGCACTAGAAGTGAGGTTGTTCGACACTAGAGCCGAGTTAGATCGTATCAATAATTCCACAGAAGAAAGCCACAAACTCGAGATTAGAAGACTGAAAGACAATTTTACTCAGGAGAAGGAGTCCATAGAAAGGGAATTAAAACATCTGAGCACAGAAAGAGAAAGATTGGAAGATATACATAAGATGGAAATCCAGAATTGGGAACGTAAAAATAGCATCTTGAAGAGTGAAAACGATAGACTTTTGAAGCAAGAAAAAACTGACACAAGGTCAATGGACCAATATATTATTGAGAAGAATGAGCTGATCAGCAAGTTAAACGAGAAACTTATATCACTTCAAAATGAGAAAGCCGACCTTCAGAATCAAGTAGACTCCATGATGCAATCAAAACAGAATTACAAAACTGATCTGAAAGACGCGCTAGCAACCATCAATCGTCTAAAAAATGAGCTCATTTCCATTAAAGAAATGAAATTCAAAGGTGATAATACAATTGAAAAGAGATATAATAAAATCAAAGAAGAGTTCAAATTGATGAAGAAGGGTTACTTAGACGAAATGATAAAATTACAGAATAGAAACCGCGAGTTAAGTGAGGACCTTCAGAAACGGATGGAAGGCGCTTTACCTAGTAGCTCTCACAGCCTTGTTCGCGATAAACTTGATTATTATAAGCTGAAATACAACAGTGAGGTTAGACAAAACAACGATCTCAAGGTAATAAATGAATACCTGAATCGTGTTTTGCGTGCAAGTGCGCAAGACATCAGACTTAACCTCTTAAAAGTCGAAAATGATCTTAATATGGACCTTCAAAAAGAGAGAAATGGATTAGCTTCAGAACTGCTGGCAGGAAAGCGACCATATAGTGAAAATGACGACTACCGCACTGCACAATATAAGAGATATAGGTTTCAGAGATTACATTTTAAAACAGTAGCTCTTGCTGTCCTCTCTGTAATAAGAATGCACAGAGTCGGTAGGAAACACAATTGGGATGAACAACGTATCAAATATCTCCAAAGAAAAATCATTACCGAAGAAGATCGTATCACATGGTAGTTTTGTAACATTAGAAAATAATACGGAAAAAATATATAATATTATTAATATACATAGATATGATTTAAATTCATTTGTTCAATTCTTTAGCTGCGGAATCCAGCCGCTCGCGGAATGACGCCGTGATAATCTCTATCTGTTCCATCAGCACAAAATGGTCCTCGAGCTCCTCACAGCGCTGCAAAATATCCTTGAATCGGCCAATGTTCTGGTCAATAACCTCTTCGATAACCCCCATAACCAGTTGGTTTTGAGACTTCACGGCCGCGGTGGTGTCAAGTTCTATTGACCTCACCTTATCGTTGATCCGGTACAGCAGGTAGTCATAGTCTACAATAAGCTTATCAATGCCTAGAGATGCGTCATCAGTTGACATTGGCATCTGTTACTCTACAAAACTGCTGTTGTAAACACATGGTTTAGCTCTGATTATAGCTTTCGCAGACTGGGCACTTCTCTATCGGAATGGGGAAAACATTTTAGCTTCGTCGTCGCTGCTTTACAGAAGGTTTAAAAAAAAAAATAAACAAAATCTGAAGACGATAAATCGATAAGGGGACCTTTACCTTTCTCAATCGAACACATTTACATGCGTAGAAGAAGCTCTCAAGTTTCTACGATAACATACATCCACAAGATTAATAAAAGGAAGAAATTTTATTGAAAGATATTGAGTTATGCCTACTGGAATTTACTTGACTGATGGCCCATTGAGACGGTCTCAGACCAGTGGCAATCCTTTATTGAGGAAGATCCAGCGTGCATGCAGGATGTCGTTACCTGAACCTGATTTGGCTTTGAATTTGGATGTTGCAGATTACATAAATGAAAAGCAAGGTGCTGCTCCCAGGGATGCTGTTTTTGCTATTGTAAGGTTAATCAATTGCCATGACACACATACCGCTGTGTTTGCGTTGGCGCTTTTGGACGTTTTGGTGAAGAACTGTGGATATCCCGTGCATTTGCAAATTTCAAGGAAGGAATTTTTGAATGAATTGGTAAAAAGGTTCCCAGAGAGGCCACCAATGCGCTATTCCAAGGTGCAGAGGCTTGTCCTGACTGCTTTGGAGGAGTGGTACCAAACTATATGTAAAACTGCCAATTACAAGGACGATCTGGGCTACATTAGGGACATGCACAGATTATTAAAGTACAAGGGTTATTCGTTCCCAAAGATCCAGGAAGAGCACTTGGCAGTTATGAGACCTAATGACCAATTGAAGTCCGCCAGTGAGATTCAAAAGGAACAAGAAATTGCGCAAGCGGCGAAATTGGAAGAACTAATCAGACGTGGTAGACCTGAGGACTTGAGGGAGGCTAACAAATTAATGAAAGTTATGGCAGGCTTTAAGGAGGACAACATCATCCAAGCCAAGCAGACAATAAACAATGAGTTGAACAAATTGAGACGAAAGGCTGACTTGCTGAATGAGATGTTGAGTTCAGACCAACCTGACTTATCTAGTGAGTCTATCGAGGAGCTATACAGTGCATTAAAGGTTGCCAAACCAAAGTTCCAGAAGATCATTGAAGAGGAGCACGAGGATGATAATTTGGTTCAGGGTTTGCTGAATTTTAATGATACAGTTAACCAACTATTAGAAAAATACGACCTATTAAAGATTGGCAACATGCAGGCTGCTTCCGCTATCAATCCCGCTAATATCAGCGAATCAAACGTGAGCAACAACGGTGGTGCTTTGGCTAATGAGATAAACCTAATCGATTTCGATGATGAACCCTCCAAAAATACCAATGATGATCAGACAACTCCAATGAAGAACGCCAGTCCATCTATAGATGACTTGTTCGGTGATTTGAACATATCCCAGAGTGGTTACTCTAGTAATAATGATTCAACTTTTGGTGCAGGTGGTAGTATCTCTCTAGGTGCCGGTCAACCCTCAGTTGCAACATCTAATGAAAACGCTCTCTATAGTAATAACAGTAACGATCTCCTGGATTCTGTTTTGGCATCTCCACCGCCTTCTTTGGTTCAACAAAAAACTGATATCAATCTAAATACAGCAGATGATCTATTAGGTGACTTCGTAGCAAGTCCAAGTCCAATATCTAGTACTCACGCGACTCAAAAAGTTACGTTATTCAGATCAGATGACATTGAAATAGCCCTAGATATTGAAAGGGAATCTGACCGTACTTTGAAGATTAAAGTCTCTTTTAACAACCCAACTTTCCAAACTATTTTTGATGTGGTGTTTTCTATTGCAACTCCCAAAACAGTTATCTTAAGACTAGAACCACAATCAGGCAATACACTACTCGGGAATGCGAAGGACGGTATTACACAGAATGTTTGGCTTGACAATGCTCCTGCAAACCCACCAAAGCCTCTAAAGATAAAATGGAAGGTCTCATATAGTATCAATGGAAAACCAAACGAAGAGACTGCCGTTTTCGCTCTTCCAAAGGTATAAGTCAAGGAGTTGTTGTTTATTAAATTAAGTAAATAAAAGGTCATTCTTATATTTGAGCACTATACTTAAAATTACCTTAAGATCTTTGTGATTGATTGAAAGTCTTTGATAATCGCTATCTGAGTGTTTCATAATTTTTATATAATTAAAAAATGTCATTAAATCTCTTAGTACATTAAGATGGAAAACGCAAAAGTTTTATAATATTAAATAGAATGGTTTGCGTAAATTCAAATGATTTGTTACAGCGTTTCCTTATTTTTGAAATTTCCTCAAAATGTCTTGCGGTGTTGGAGACTTCATACTATTAACTGAACTATCATTTAGACTATCGATAGTAGTGGAAGCCTCGATAAAATTCGGACTTTGTGAAATGTTTGCTGAAACTAAGTTCTTTTGTCTAGGAACCACTGGTTGTACTGGCTTGTTAACATTTACCGTTCCAATATTCTGCCCTAATGGGTTTGATGTATTTTCTACAATCGAATTCACTGGTTTACCAATTGTTGCTGCTGGTGAACTCTTATTTTTCTTTTGCCTTCTCAGTGCTTGTTGTGTCTTAAGAGATTTCAAATAACTATGCGCTGCCTTAAAAGCAATATCTGGTGCAACTCCAGGATTTTGCCTAATAATTTTCCGTACGTAGCTGTCAAGAATTTTCTTCTCAGAGATTTCTTTCTGATCTCCCCGTCTTTGCATATTATTCATCATTTCCGGCTTTACATTTGAGTTATTTGAGTCATTATAACTACCCATAGTCTTACCTCCATTCGTGCTATTCATATTATTAGAATCCATTGGATAAGAAACATTCTGTTGAATAACATTTGACTTCATAGTATTAGAAACATTGTGTAAAGTAGAGGAATTGCTACCTTGATTTATCTGAGTTTTAGCTTGTGGTTGTTGTGATATTGGTTGCTGCCCAACCACGGCTGCATTTGAATGCCCCGTCATGTCAGATGCAGGATATTGCTTCATTTGTAATCTGTTCTTCACTGTTCTTCTTAGTTGTATATCTCTCTTAATCGATTCATCACACTGTGCCTTTAATTCAGACATTTCAGAAGGAGTGGGAACTTTCATGCTTTTGCTGTCAAGCATTTTTCTTGGTTGAGTGGGGTTTGGACGTGGTGCATTTTCTCTTTTCTTAATTGTCTTCCTTATGGCGTCAAATACACTGGCCCACCTTAATCTTCTATGACCTCTCTGAATAGATTCAGGGCCGACACCTAACGGTGAAATTCTTCTATTTTGCCTTTGTTGAAATTTATGTGCCTCAATTAGCCATTGTTGCGCCGGGTGTGCACGAGGCCCTTTCAAATCCGAAAAGCTAAATTTCTCATTTAATTGAACAAACCTTTCAAAACATTGCCAAGGCGTCCTCCTTTCTATGTTGGATAAATAACTATTACTTGGTCTCCGAGTCATTTGCGCACTAATTAGATCCCAATTATACGCATAAGCGCTGATATTTTTTACTAGTTCTTGATCATCCTCTGGTAGCCAAATAGTTGGAGTTCTATTTTGTAGATATTTCAAAGAAGGCACTGCTGGGGGTCTCAAATAATGATTTCTTCTATTCCCATAGAATAAACCCCTTCTCCTACTTAGTTGGAGAAGATTTTGTTCTTCATCCACAAACTGTTTTTCTACAATTTTGTAATAATGATCAAAATCAGGTATAACTAACGACTTTGAAACTGGCACCATATCTAGTTCATCCAAACTGAAATTATGCTCTTTCTGATCAATACCAGTGTAAATAGGTAATTGAGCAAATATACTGCTTTCTAACTTTGATAACTCTGCATCTGATAATGAGAGCTTAAATATTCTTGGTTTTTCAGATTTGAGATAAGCTTCATATTGCTCTTCTGATACTATTGGGAGTTCTCTATGAGTAATGACCTCATATGGGTCTGGACGTTTTAGCAACAAAGATATATCAATTGTGTCTTCTCGATCCTTTTCTATATGTTCATATTTATCTGTTTCATTTCCTGTCACTAACTCTTTTTCATCCAAAATTTTATCCTCAATTACTCCATTATCCTCGTTTTCAGTTTGAGGTTTTGCTGCTATTCCCTCCTCTATCACCGTATTTGACTCTTCTTCTTCTTGGTCTGCCTGCATTTTTTTTCTTGTATCTTCACAAATACTCTCCAAAATATCTGTTTCCGCTTGAATAAATTCACCATCATTCCGTGCCTCTGTAGACTGGTGGTTCGTCTTTACACAGCATACTTTCCCATAAGTCCAGTAATCCCGAATAGCTTGTGCCATTACAGCACATACTGCAATTTTATATCTTCGACCTTCAACAAAATCATCTTTCATCCATTTGGCTTCCTTTAAAAGAGAACCCTGATGTGTTTTATCGCGATTAAAAGGGTCAACAAACCTCTTAGGCTGTCTAAGCGACCACAGACCAGATCTTCTCAACTCCTCAATCCTCGAGCTAACAACAGTGACTCTAGATTCATTTAGAGCCTGGTTCATCATCTCAGATGTCAGAACTTTATGTGCCTTCGGGATTAAACTGATAAGTGGTAAAGTTTGAGCCATGAATCTTAATTCAGCCAATGGAATACCGCTGGGTATTTTTGATGGGACAATATCTTTCATTATCATGTACATAGATTCTTTTGCATCAACACTATTCTCATTATATCTGTCATATGTTGCAAACTCATCCTCATTCTCCAATCCTAACTTAGCACGTAATTTTTTGTGGGCCACAGATGGCTTTTCTATCGGTGTTGGTTTCATCGAGAAGGGACTAGGATGGTAAGTTGTAAATTCGTTATCATTACCAATTTTCCTTCTCTTTTGAAAGGTTTCCTCTGAGTGTCTCTCTTCGCCACGTTCCCTCTTATTCGAATCCCAAACTATAGATGGTAAATACGGATCAAGTTCCTTAATATATATTACAGCGCGGTCTGGGGTACAAACCACTTCCTGCTTCATATTGCTATTCTTTAATCCGTATCTATGTGGAGCCAATGATTTCCGGAACCTCTGCACCTTCAGAGTAGGGAGTCCATATTTATCAGCACCATCCGCCTTAGAAGCGGGCTTCTTATTCACATCGTTTTCGTCTAGAAATTTATGCAGGTCTCTAACAAATTCATCCCTTTTATGCTTAACATTTATGATATCATTTAATCTCGATAAACAGAATAATTGTGTTAGTTTCTTATTTCGTTGAACTAAAATCTCTCTTCTTGCTTCTGCACCTGAAGTCGGAGTTGCTGACCGCGATGACGAGGCTGACATATTGTGCCTTGTTGTAAAGAGATAACAAAAAAGCCTCGGTCTCTTCTTGTAAATATCACTGTCAAATCAAAAAAAAAAACAACAGCAACAAATAATGTGATCTAGATTTCAATAACCTTTACTTGGATGCCAGATCATTTACAGGTTTCGTTTATAACCTAGTTTGAATGGATAAAACAACCTTACAACAGGGAAAAAGACACTCACAATATTTGTTGACCAATTTTAGACGTAGATGCTATGTAATAAGCTCAGAGACAACACTGATTTAAAGAGGGTTTGGGTTCAAGAAACTGGTCAAGTCCCTACATTGAATTGTTATTTCTTCTGTATTTCTTTAAATCTTTTGTTTTGCTTTTTCATCCGTTGTCCACTATCTTTCGTATAACAAGATATTTAACAATATTTGGAAGTCTATTTGGTTAAAAGTATTTGATACATAATCATATCTAGGGACTGGAATTCTAACCAAGAAGGAAAAGATAATAGCTTATTGTTCTGTTGCATCCCCCACCCCCTTCTTTTTCATTAGCCTCTGTAAATGATGAAATAAGTGTTATTTGATTTCTATGCGGAAAGTTGTTACTCTCTTGGAACCTACCAACTTGAAATTTCTTCTTCTAGTTCATTGATGCTTTTTACTAGATTTTCGTAATTTATTATGGTGTATGTGGATACCAAACCCTTCTTGGCCTCAGCGTCAAAGTGGACTTCGGCGTGCTTCTCAAAGAATCTATCCTCCTCGTGAAAGTAGTCAACCTCAGTGCGCCCACGGATTCTCTTTTTAGACCTAGCACTGCTGTCTCCTTCAGCCTCGTCCATATCAAAGTTTACCTCATACTTCCTGCTCACTATCACGTAGAAGTCATAGGGTTTCCCATTCTCTCTGGCCTTCAAAATATCTTCTAGGGTAATGCGGAACAATGGTGGTACGACTTCAGGTGGCATGTTAATCAGTCGCTCACTCACCACAAGTGCACACTCCTTGTTACTATTATCTTCTAATGCGCGCAAGAAGCTGCTAATTCTGGGGTCAACCTTATGGAGGTATTTCGCCCAATCACTGCCCTTATTCTCTTTGTAATCGATCATGGACAAGAAACAGTATGGATCAGATTCTTTACCATCAGTCTTAATTGTGGTGGTGGGTGATGAAAGGATCAAATCTGCAAGTGCACTCAGCTGTACTCTGTTGCTCTCCTGGGGGCCCAACAACTGTCTAACGAGATGCTTTACAGCATGGAAATCAACATCCGGATTGCCGTCAAAGAAATCAAAGTCAATGTTAACAATCTCTTCTTCATCAGCACCTTCGTTGTCTCCAGTTTGTTCCTCTCCCTCAGAATCAGTGCTGCTGATGTCTATCTCGGACTCTTCATCCTCTGCAGTCGGTTCGTTCCCTCTCTTTCTGTTCGTCAAATCACTCAATTTGACAGCCTGCACCATTGTTATACTTCCTGTTTCTTTCTTGAAAGCAACTGATGTAAATACGAAACCACAACAACGATACGACTCTCTAGTTATATTGAATCAAAATGTGATCGATGCTCATCTCAATAAAATTGAAAAAATAAAAAAAAAATTTTTTTTTCACCAAAAATTTGGGAGCCAGCTGCAATTCCCCACAGAAAACCGTGCACAAACGTGACATATTCATTTAAAAGAACAACACCATGATGATCATGATAATAATATTAGAAGCATTTCTACAAAATTTTGTTGGTTTTTTTTTTTATACATCGACCCTTTTTTTCAAAATTTACTGCTCACCTATCCTTTCTACAGTTATTAGGCCAGCTGAGTTTGCGAAGCAGTAGAACTTACCTGTTTCTGGGGTTTCGTTCCATTTCACGCAGCTGATGTTGACACCAGGGGCATCAATTTCCATTCTTGTCATCTCTGAGCCATTCGTATCATCTACTCGATAGTTTTGATCCAGACGGTAACTCCCCGTTTGCGGATTGTAATCCCACTGCCATAGCCTGAGGGCCCTTCCGCCAGCTGTGCCGTTTTTCGTACCTGTCAATAATTTTCTAGCGGCATTAGTCACGTAGAGGGACCCGGAGCTGGTACCATACAGGACCATTGGGTGTAATACTGATGATGCAATTGCACTGATATTGGTTTCTGTAGAGCTCACTGTCTGTGTTGAAAAGGCGGCCCTGGGTACCACATTTCTCAGACAGTTTGCACCATCTGCAAAGATGAAGGCATACAACTGTGGTATATATACAGCAGGGAACAAGTTACCACCCCGGAACCGAATTACAGTGGTCTTCGTAGTGAATATGTCCTTTGGATTGAACAGGTAAAAGTAACCGTCAACGGATAACGTACCCACCACCTCAGACTCGTAAGTAGAATGCGCTACAACTATTGTAGTAATATAAGACGAATGTACCTGTGAATAAAAAGAAGGGGCCATGTAATTCTTGGTATCTGAAAGATCGAACTCCGCTACATATCCGTTTTTAAACCCGCATATGATACGCCCCACAGAGAGGAAATCGAATGTGGTAATATCGTTATTAGCCATACCGATATCGATGCTGGCTCTTTTACACAATACTTTCTTTCCTTTGATCGAGTGCGGTAATAAAAGGCCCTTAACATACCCACTTTGCGAAGCAAACATTAGAAGTCCCAGATTTGACTGTAAGACATCAACCCCCTCGTGCCATTTCAGGTCCCATATTTCACCAAACGAGTGTATTATATCATACTGTTTTTTAAAATTTAGGCTTTCCGGATTGAATTCATAAATATGAATACAAGAAATATGGGTCTCCCGTTCAAACATTCTAAGGTGGTAATCCGACGCCGATTGGTTATATTGTGAAAGCGCTACCGCCAAGTACTGCTCCTCTGAGTTTTTTCTTTTAGGCAACCAAGCCATGTCTGTCACAAATGCACCGGTATTAAATACAAAACCATGTCTCTGGTAATCAGGTAAGACTGGGAATTCAGATCTCTGTCCGGCAGATAACGTAAACCCTGTATTAGCAATACTGATGTCAATCGCATTCACATCTATTTTAAATAGCGCACGATACTGTTCATCAGACATGTCCTCAAATTCGGATTTATCTTCACTGAGTATCATTTTCTCGACGATCTTGGTTTCTTCTTTTGTCACAGATTTCTGACACGCTTTACAAGTGCCCAACCAGTAGATTGAGTCTGGTTGAATATCTGCTTCTGGAAAGTCAAACATGCAGGCCTCAAACCCTTGTTTTATCTTAGCCAGACCAAGTAACTTGTCCTTATTTAAGCCGTATATCCTCTCGATTTTATCTCTCGCAGAAGACAGGTCCTTCGACGACCTGATAATTCTACATTTCCGCTCCAATGTCGACACCACTGGTTTCTTGCCAATGTTTGTAATCTTACTCTTCTTCGGTTTCCTCATTAACTCTTCATCTATTACGGAATCACCAATATCCTCATCTTCCTCACCAGATTCTGCAGGAACAAACTCATCATCCTTAGTGGCCATGGACTGGGCCACCTTGTTCTTCCTCGGTCTTCCTCTCCTCTCTTTCCTTGTACCACTCTCCCCTAGCTCTTTCAAAGCAGCAGCGGCAATACCATTGGCATCGGTAGCCAGTTTACGCGGTCTGCCTCTTCCTTTCTTCTTCGGTAGATCCTCCGTCATCTTCCCATAAAAAGATCCCTGAAATTGAACACTTGAATAAACAATTACCAAACAAAACGCTTCGCAATTGCTTCTTTTTATGCAAAACAATATTGTCAGTATTGTATTGTTTTGGATATTCAAATAAATAAACAAAACGAAATCAAAAAAAAAAAAATAAAAAGATCAAAAATTATGTTTTCACCGGTTCGATTCTCGTTGACGAAACATTTAATTTGATAATGACAACACTATGCCATACAATTGAATGCAATTGCACCAAAACAATACAATAGCGCAATATATATATATATTTCTCGTTTCAATATAGGGTAGTCATGAATTCGAGTGATTCCGATGACTTTTTTATGGATACGGATGGGTTCGATGAGGACGAGAGAATAAGACAGGCGATGCAAGAAGAACCTTCAAAAGAAACAAGTCAAAGTGGTGAAACTAACGATACTGTGCCGAGCACTCCTACGAGTGCTGAGATAAGTGCTGCCCCTGAGGTGGACAGAGAACAGGACTCAGGCAAGCGCGATGGTGAGGACAAGGATGTATCGGCGGTGACTGGGGCTAATAGCAGAACCACCAGGAATAGCAATAGATACAAATCAGATGGTTTCATAGTTGTAGATGACGGAGACGGCGATTCTGATGAAGATTATGTCGAGGAAGGGCAGGCGCCGCAGGTCAAACGCAGTCGGTCTGTTATTGAAGATGTCGACGAGAACGATATATTCTTTCAGAACCTGGCCAAGCGAAGCAAGAGCTTACAACCCAGTGCGCCCAAATCAAAGAGCGATGACAACCGGGTGTATTACGTCCAATTTACATCGAGGATCGATGGTACGCGTGGCAAATCCCTGCAGGTGAAAGCACTAGGCAAGCACGAGTTCAACAAGCTGGCTACCGCTGCATTGAATGCGTTTATGAGAACTTTCCAACTGCCCAGCATCATGAAGTCGCTGTATACCGTTGACAACACGGTGTTATACTGGAACAAAGTGAAGCTACTAGGGTTTATGACTTGCAATTCGCTCAAGATCCCCCAGGAGTACGAAAACGAGGTGTCGTACCTCGAGGTCAAAATAATCTCGAGGGACCAAGAGAAACCGTTTATAGAGGAGGAACTAGAGTCGATGACGACGATACCAGAGAGGGAGCCACAGGAGAAGAACGAGAAAGTGGACAAGAATTTCGAGGAGTTCGAGAAGGAGTTGAAAGAAGACACACACGACGATGTCAATAATGTCATTGAAATCGACGACGGGGAACAACCATCCGAGGTGATGAAACTGGCACTTGTGGGACAGGATAACAAGAAGGTGATGGTAAATGTACGGCACACCACTGTGTTCGAGAAGCTCATCCAGTACTACAGAATCCAAAAACGGCTGCCGCAGCGTGCAAAAATCACCCTTGTGTTCGACGACGAGCCACTGGATCCTCAAGGAACAGTGGCGAGCCAGGATATAGAGGACGAAGACATGATAGAGGTTCGCGTGGATACATGAGAGAGACAGAGAGAGGGAGTTTTATATAAAAACTATATTTTTAGTTTTCTATAATGCTATTTGTAACGATAAACGACGTGTGGCGTTTTGTACACGCCATTTTTAATTCCGAATTCAAAGTTTACAGTCAATACATTAAGCTATTCAAGTGTAAGAAGAGCGATTACAGATTACAATTAGAGCCAACTAAAAAACAACATTAAGAGGTGATGGAAGATAAGGCTAAGGAAGTAGCTGAGGAGAAGACGAGAACGTTGGAGGAGGACGATGAGTTTGAAGATTTCCCTGTAGATACGTGGCCCGACAAGGAGACGCTGGGTGCTATTGACACTGTTCAAGGTGACCACATTATATGGGAGGAGAATTGGGATGATGTAGAGGCCGATGAGAACTTCACCAACGAGCTGAAGCAGGAGCTGGAGAAGTTTCAAAGGAAATAAATACAATTGTACAAAAGAGAAGAGCGAATGAGAGAGAAATGGGGGGGAGAGAGATTGGTACATAGGTTTACGTAGAAACGAAGAATCGATAATATGGAATAATAAGAAAGCTATGAATATTTGTATTTAGTGATGGTATGTATGAATAGTATTATCGATATATTATCAAGTTACCCGGAAATTTGCCACATTAAAGGGTTTTCCCTCTATTCAATAATTTTTTCTTTTGGGCTGGATGGCAAAACAACCATTCTGATAATGACGGTTCCATGCTCTGTTATGAATTTACTTATGTCTTTAATACATATCTAGACTCTGCGAACTGGTTAATATACATACTTGACGTTTGAGCTGGCTGCGGAAAAAAATAAAGAAGTAAAGAAGATAAGTTAATCATGGCTACTTTGGAGGAATTGGATGAGCAAGTGGTTGAAGATCTGGATCAGGAGATTTTGAGCCTGTCTGCGCAGGAATTGCAGACCAGGAGTAAGTTACTCGACAATGAAATTCGTATTTTCAGGTCTGAATTGCAGAGATTATCTCATGAGCACAACGTAATGCTGGAGAAGATCAAGGACAACAAGGAGAAAATTAAGAACAACAAGAAGCTGCCCTACCTGGTCTCTAATATTGTGGAGGTAATGGATATGGATGAGATAGAGGACACAGAGAATAGCGAGTCTAATATGCAAGGTGGCAATGTCAACCTGGATAACACCGCTAAAGGCAAAGCTGCTGTGATAAAGACATCATCGAGGCAGACGGTGTTCCTGCCAATGGTCGGTCTAGTGGAGCCCAGTAGATTGAAACCGAATGATCTAGTTGGTGTTAACAAGGACTCGTACTTGATCCTAGATACTCTACCCTCTGAATTTGACTCGAGGGTCAAGGCTATGGAGGTTGATGAAAAGCCTACAGAGACCTACTCTGATGTCGGTGGGTTGGATAAACAGATTGAGGAGCTAGTGGAAGCAATCGTGCTACCGATGAAGCGTGCGGATAAATTCAAGGAACTGGGTATTAGGGCTCCAAAGGGTGCTCTAATGTACGGTCCGCCAGGTACTGGTAAGACCCTGCTGGCCCGTGCCTGTGCTGCTCAGACGAATGCCACTTTCTTAAAACTGTCTGCACCTCAATTGGTACAAATGTTCATAGGTGAAGGTGCTAAGTTAGTCCGTGACGCATTTGCCCTAGCTAAGGAGAAGGCGCCTTCTATTATCTTTATTGATGAGTTGGATGCTATTGGTACGAAAAGATTTGACTCTGAAAAGTCTGGTGACAGAGAGGTGCAGAGAACGATGTTGGAACTGCTAAACCAACTGGATGGTTTCAGTTCGGATGATCGCGTCAAGGTCCTGGCTGCTACCAACAGAGTCGATGTTTTAGACCCAGCTCTGTTAAGATCTGGTAGATTAGACAGAAAGATTGAATTTCCACTTCCAAATGAGGATTCCAGAGCACAAATTTTGCAGATTCATTCTAGAAAGATGACAACAGATGATGACATAAACTGGCAAGAACTGGCCAGATCGACAGACGAATTTAATGGTGCGCAACTGAAGGCGGTAACAGTTGAAGCTGGTATGCTTGCATTGAGAAACGGTCAGTCTACTGTAAAACATGAAGATTTTGTGGAAGGTATAAGTGAAGTTCAAGCTAGAAAGTCCAAATCCGTCTCATTCTATGCCTAGTCATACCACAAACATTTACCTAATATTAAATGTTCTCAACGCATTTGAGCTTATATAATCGTGTTTCTTTTTTAATAAGAATACATTCTTTTTCTATTGGAAATTTTGTTTGTATAAAATTCCCTAATATAGAGAGATGTGTAAGTACTGAATTATAAAGTGCAGTATCAATATTTAAAGTATATTGCACAATTAAATTCAACGGTTTTACTAAATTTATAAAGATTTTAATCCAGTTTAAATATGCGGCCATCCGGTCCACTACATATGACTTTACTTGTTTCTTTTGGATGCCATGCAACCTCCGTAACAGGAGTTTTGATCGGAATGTTGATAGATTTCAGCATTTTTGTCGAGTGCCAATCCCATAGGTATAAACTACCCTTAGCATCACCTGAACACAGAAATCTTCCATCCGGAGAGAAGGCAAATCCAATACCATACCCAGCAGAGTTGTGCCCACTGAATTTCTTATTCGGATGCCTTTTATATTTTGGTTTCATGCCAAATGTGTAAATTACGTTATCCATGCTCTGCCCACAGAAATAATTATGTTCTGGGTGAATATCCAGATAAGGCATCGAATGTTGAGTAGTATCGCTGATTTGCTTTATTGGGATATTTACTTGATTATTCCATATTCTTACGGTCTTATCTTCAGACGAGGATATAAACCTGGAACCATCGGGGAAAAACTTGATCGCCAAGACACTAGACAAATGGTGATCATATACTTGGACTAAACCCATTTTTTCTGATACCCTAGTGTCGTAATGCTGAATTTTTGAACTGGAAAGACCGACGACAAATTCATTATTGTTTGTACGTCTAAATTCTGCGGAGTTTGGAATGGAATGTAGGTTTATTCGCTTTGTTACCTTTCCAGTTTCGGTATCCCAAATTTTCAATGAATGATCGAAGGAGCCACTTAGCAACTGTTTAGCATCTGCACTGAAATCAATTGTTTTAATAGGCTTAGAATGCCCAACATAGTCCCTTAAACATATCTGATCATGGTAAAAATCCCATATTTTAACCTTATTGTCATTCCCACCAGATAGAAATAAATGGCCGGTCTCTGGTAACATCTTCAGAGATGTAGTTCCGTTGCTATGTCCTTTATACCGATAGACCACTTTCTTTGGCAAATAACACTTGAAATCCTTCTTCGTGAAGTCAACGTCAACATCTAACGGCGGGAACAAAAAAGATCTGCCTTGATAATCCGTCTCCTGGGTACCGTAGAAGGTAGAAGACTCTTCTTTATCTTTTTTAACTGCTTCGTCATCATTTGCATCAATACTTTCCTCGTGGATATTCCTCTGAACTCTGTCACCTTTATAAACTAAAGCATCATCAACAGCGTCACCGTCATTTTGACCATCCTTGCGCTCCTTCCGTCTCCTTTTCAGCTCCTGTTTACTGAATTTATACTTCCTTTTGCCAAACTCATTGTATACTATCTTTGGCTCAGCAACTTCCTCTTCCGAATCGTCATTATATTGAGACAGCAGATCCATCAGGTATGAAAAAATAGATGATTATTATCAATTGTCACTCGAGAGCAACTATCTAAGGCAATATCAAACCTTTGCGCTTTTAGATTACCACATTGTAGTGTAAAGTCATCGAGAAGTAACATTTCTAAAAGTTTTTTTTAAGACAAAGCACAGAAATCCGTGCAGTGGTCCACTGTATTTTGCAGTTAAAATTTTAACGAAAACTTCACCTCCATAATAAAATAAAAAGTTAACTGATTTCATTTGTTACTGAAAAGAGATTAGACTCAAGGCTATGACCATCATACAAGAGATAATAATGGCTAGACTAAATAAACTTACGTTACCAAAGGTATGTGCCGAGCATTGAAACTATCTACTGTAAAAAGATAATAGGAAAACAGTACAAAATATTTTAAACTGGAGACAACAATACTAACATGAAGATGTATTTTTTTATATATAGTCATTCTTTGGTTTCCTTCCTTTATACCTCGGGGTTGAGATTGTGCTTGGTATCACTATCTTGAACAAATGCAGTGGTGCCTACGGTATACTGGCACTTTTCACTGGACATCCGTTGGACTACATGCAATGGGTTTCGTATCTATGGTCTGTGCTAACGCTGGTGGTGTATGCGCAAGGTCTATACATGATCCATAAACCGAAACTGATGGTGTTCTCCCAGATCGTGGTGTTCTTCACGGTGGACACGTTTCTGACCTGTTTTTTCACTCTGTACTTCTCAGCGGAATGGTTCAGTATCGCGAACGCTGAGAAGAATGCAAACAATGATCTACACAAGAGGAACCCAGACCTGGCGAGCCAGGGCGCCTCAGAGCGCTACGAGTACGCCACCACCCTCATGTTCACCCTTGTCACCCTTCTGTTCCGCCTGTACTTCAACTTCATACTGGCCTCCTTCGTGCAAGAGTTGCTCCGCCATCCAAAGTACATGGTCGACCAGGACGACGTCGAACAGGACTTGAAACACAAACCCGCCTGGCTGAGATGGTGGATCAAGTCCCAAAAGTTCTGCTACAAGGTGTGCAGACGCACCTTAGTATGATGGCCCCCCTCCTCTGCACCCCAGACCAAATCTTTAAACATGCCAAGAATATACACTATTTGTTAGATAACACACCTGCGTTTGCATCAATGTCGTTTTGTTATTATCGTTATTATCATTATTATTATTAATATAGTTTTTTGTTAAGATGACGTCATTTTATCCTTGTCTCTTCCCATTGTTCCTGAACTCCGCCCCTCTGCGCGCTTTCTCTGGAATTTGCTGTTTTTTTTCGGTCCGTCGAGGATAGTGGCTTGTATCTTTTTACACAGAAAGTGCTGCAGCGGTAGTGCCAAGAATGTTGTTTTTTTTTCAGGGTCCATTTGCAAAATTTATATTTGGCTGGAAGCCATCATAACCAGTACAATACCATATTATCCAATCAATCCCAATCGAATAATCACTACATTCAAGACAATAGCATATATATATATATATATAAGGGGAGTGGGGGTAGACTGTTCAAGTTCCGTGGTTGATTCTTGTATCCTTGAGAAAAGATAAAATATAATTTAAAATACAAAGAAAAAAATGTCCTTGAAGGATTGCACTGCTACTAAGAAATTGAACACTGGTGCTGAAATTCCAGTGATCGGTCTAGGTACCTGGAGGTCGGCCTCTAATGACGGTTACGATTCTGTTGTGGCTGCGTTGAAGCAGGGCTACAGACACATTGATGCTGCTGCGATGTACCTAAATGAGGATCAGGTGGGTAAGGCCATCAGGGACTCCGGTGTTCCAAGAGATGAGATTTTCATTACCACGAAGTTGTGGGGTACCGAACACAGAAACCCGGCCAAGGCCTTGGACGGCTCCTTGAAGAGGCTGGGATTGGAGTGTGTTGATTTGTACCTGATGCACTGGCCTGTTCCTTTGAAGACTGACCGCATCAAGGACGGTAATATGTTTGTCATTCCAAAGAAGGACAACGGCGAGACCGACCTCGACACTGAGGACTGGAACTTCGTTAAGACCTGGGAATTGATGCAGGAGTTGATAGGTACCGGGAAGACTAAGGCAATTGGAGTTTCCAACTTCTCTATTAACAACTTGAAGAGTTTGATGGAGTCTCCTAACTTCAAGATTGTTCCAGCAGTAAACCAAGTTGAAATGCATCCACTCTTGCCGCAATTCGAATTGGTTAAGTACTGTCAAGAGCACAACATTGCTGTTGAGGCATACTCTCCATTCGGTAGTATCCATGCGCCAATATTGAAGGAGCAACTATTACACGACATTGGTAAGAAGTACAACGCTTCTGCTGCCCAAATTATAATCAGTTGGATTATTCAAAGAGGTCATGTCGTCCTCGCAAAGTCTGTCAAACCTGAAAGAATTGCAGCAAACAAAAAGACTGTAACATTGAAGGATGAAGACATGTCAGCCATTAACAATTTATCCAAAGAAAAGGGCGAACACAGACAGGTTACTCTGGACTTTTCTCCATTCCCAACTTTCCAATAAAAATGTGATAAAATATTGATTGCAATCTTCTATAACCATAAGGTTTTTCATCTATTTTTATACTAAAAACAGAAGAATATATAATGAATATGTATACTGGTTATATTTAAATTCACTTTTTTTTTTTATTTTCGAGATAAAATGCTATAAGGGATCGAATAGAAAAATTGAATGATTGAAAACTAATGTTACTCAACAAACCAAAGCATTCAGTATTTTCTGTCTATCTCCCTCTTTGGCGTGAAAACTTAAATTTCGGTCTGTCCTCCTCATCCTCAGAGTCACTTTCTTTGTTACCATTTAGATTGGGAAGTTTTCTTTTTTGGGGGAGCTTCGATTTGACTGTAAGGGTTTTATCTTGTATTACAGCTCCTGTTAAATTGCCATTAATTTCCGCTTTTTTTGGTACAGGTATAATGGAGTCAATACCTTGAGAATCATCAAAATCGTCATCAACTACAAACAATTGAGGTGCTGTAGACTTCGCAGGGTTCATACTTAAATCTACACTTTTATCTGAATTCCTGGTAAAAGAAAATGATTGCATCCCACCCTCTTCATCGTCATCGTCATCGTCACTTTGAGACCTTCTCTCCATGCTTTTTCTCGGATTTTTAATTAGTTCAGGACTATCACTTTCATCCTGAAGAGGAGAATGTTGTTTTGATCGATTCGTTGTTGGTATGTAATCACGAGTTAAAAGTGACGCACTTTTACGAATAAATTCACTTCTAGAGGTTGTATTTGTTTCATCCTTTTTGTATTTGGGATAAATCTTAACAAATTTTTTAAAGTTCTTTCGACCTTCCCATTTTTTGTCGTCGACTTCAGTTATATCAGGGAATTGCTTCCGTAACAGTGATGAAGACGGTTCGATGATAGTGAGGTCCCCTAGCTTGTTTATAGCCTCATCAGTTAATTCGGAATCTTTAATCTGGACGACGTCCGAGTGCAACCTCTTAACTTCATCAAGTTTGGTCTCCTGAACTAGCTTCACTATATCTGACTTTTTATTTTCTTTTACATTCTCTGTGGCATTTAATATTTCTGACTCCAAAGATACAGGTCCCGAGACTGTGCTCCTATTAGTCCCTATATCGTCATACCTATTGTCAATATTTTTATGCCCTTTATCAATTATATTATTACCACATTTTGATTCGTTATTCAGTGATAAAACATTACTTTCTCCAATATTAGAAGTTTTGTAATCATATTTTACTTCCTTATTATGAGCCGATTCATTTTCATTATTATTAGCTGTCTCAAATACACCATATTCGTTATTCTGTGAAATATATTGTGTGTTTAACCCATCATTTTCTATTTCTCTATCAGATACAGTTTGTGGAGAATGTGGTTGACTTTCCGGGGACAACTTTTCATTTACTAATTCTGAAGCATTCGAACTTTTATATATGTGCTCAACCTGCTCATTCTTTTCCTCCTTAGATAGCGTTACTATATCTTTAGTGTGACTTACTTTACTGTTATTATTTTCATTACTTTTATCATTGGTATCAACAGCTCCTCCAGCGAAAAAGTTTAAACTGCTCAATGGTTGGACTCTTTGTCTTCGTACTCTCTTTTTAGTATTTTCATTATGGGTCGTAGAATTAGGAATGAACTCATTGGTGCTTCTTTTCTGAGGGATTAAAGAGTGGTTTTTTTTGCTATCACTTACCAACAGGTTCCGATCTTCACTTAGGGACTGTAATTTCAATACTTCACGATATAATTTACCCTCAATAAAAGTATTAAATATATCCTTGGCATCTATAACTAAGGTATTAGAGGACAGTCTTTTTAAATTATGTTCCCCTTGATTCAGAACTACAGGTATCTCAGCAGATTTTGATGAGCTCAAGAATCGGTTTATATCATCAATTGAATTAACATTCTCGTGGATTTCGAAACTAATCTTCTGTAAAACTGGCTTGAGATAAAGTTTGATAACAGGAACGATATTGTAAAAGATAAAGAATATTGTAGTGTTGTATTTTGAAAGTTCTTCTATTCTTGATGATATATCAATATTTCGGCAGTTTTCTCTTTCAAGTTCCTCCCAAATCTGATCGAAATCATTATGAGCACCAGATAGTCTAGTACATATTTCAGTTAATATCTTACTTGAAAAGACTTTAGTGTTATTGACGCTTGCGTATAATTCCCTATAGTTATAAGATCCCAAAGTGATTAGCTTTGTAGTATCACCTGATGGGATGTCGACATTGCAAACAATCCCTATAGATTCAAGTGTATCTCTGAATTGAGTCAAAGAATTCGGTATATCAAAGACCTCTTTCAAACATTCTATCCTCACATATATTGGAACCGTACCCAGGCTCAATTCTGTTTTACCCTCTGAGGTTGCACAACTTATGGTTTCTGATGGCTGAAGATATTTTGATCCCAGCTTTGAGAGTTTTCCTTCATTTTTAATAAGGATGGTATCACCTTTCCATTGCAAGCTAATATGTAACCTCGATATGCTTTTATCATTCTTAATATTCAATGCATTCTTACTAGACCTACCTATCGTATACACTGTATTTTTTTGCATACAACAAGATACCGTCTGTATTTGGCTGTTCTCGTCTTCATATTTGTATCGAATTATCCACATCAGAACATGTTCTTCCGTAAACTATCGGGGGAGGTTTTCCTCTGAAAGAAGTTTTTTCTATAAGGATTCTATCTAAAGTATAGTCGATTATATAGCTTACAATGAAAGCAGAAAAGTCTTTTAACATATTTGGCAATGAATTTCCCATGACATCCTTTATGCACAGTAAATTTAGATTTTGTATTTTCTTAGTCCGAAGAAGCGCTCCGTTCAATAATTATTATATCTGATGGAAAATACAAATATTGATGTTAGTGTTGCTAATGCTAACATGATTGGCAATGAATTGAATTGAGATCAATTTTAAAAATTGCGGACTTGAAGTAAATGAAAAGAATATGCATGTGTAGATATATAGATTTTATGTGGTTAATAATAATTAGTTAGTAAAGATACAAATTCTGTTTAATAAAAGAGATAAATTAGTATTACAATATTATAAAATTTAACTCAATCCTTCAACAGGGTTTCCATCAAAAAGTACTAAACCAAAGTCATAGAGTCTTAAAAGAATGTTCGTTAGCGTTAGAGAAAAAAATGGACGTTGTTAGAGATGATTTCAATTTTCAGAGCGAAGAAAGTATAGTAACGGAATCAATATTTCTGTGTGAAACTATCATTGTATACTGTTCCCTCCATATATTTCTAATAGAGGGATCGGTTAGCACGCAATTTTACCTTGACATTCAGCTTATTATCAATTTTAATATTAAAAGTTTGAGTATTCTCATATCCAATTTTGTCGAGAATTTTTTGAACTGTTCGTGTAATTGTCATCAGGCTATATTTTAGCCATTCCGTTGCTACTAATGGACTATAATTCCATTCTCTTTTGTTTTCTGGTAAGTTTCCATTTGCTATCTTTCTGTACAGGTAACCTCTATCGAAGTGTAAAATATCCGTGAGATCACCGCTTTGCGTGTCCCTGACACCTATGATTACATCTGAGTTTGGTATTAACCCAGTTTGAATCCATGTTTTCAACAGCTTCCGTCTATGATTTGAGTTACTATATTTAATTGGAGAATAGCATTTTATCTCGGTATAGCCTTCTGTAAGTTGGTTATAAGCATCCATCTCGCATCGTAGCAATAATGTAATGTTATCATCGAGGATATTTTCAACAATTGAAAACACCGGTTTCTTTTCCCCATTTGTATCGTCTGTTGTTAAGACATCCTCCAAAGCGAATCCAGAAAAGCATATTTTTCTAATAAATGGTGATTTCGAATTTACACCAGTTCCTGAACCACTGGTGTTGTCGAGGTCTCTTGAAATTGCCAGTATCTTGCCCGGAGTAAACATACAGGTCAGACTAATATTCCCGTTCTCTCTAGTAAATGGAACCATCGCAATATCAACAAGGTGATGTCTTGCGGAGACAATTGTGAACTTTCTATCAATTCCGTACACTTTTTTGTTCACTTGTTCCCAGTATTCTATGTATTTGAAACACGATGTAGCATCGTCCAATTCCTGATCATCCATTAGTTCATATTTTTCCTGATGCTCATACAGATTAGTTCCTAGGTATCCGCGTTTCAGCTCACGGCTCTCCAGGATGCTGTGCTTAGCCAGCTGAGCAATCTCCTCTTTGAGATGTGGGACCAGCGCTTTCTCAGATAAATTGTGCAGCTCATTGTCTCGAAACAATGCTACCTCTCTAGAGTCCAGAAAGAAACGCGGCGTCTTGGCAGGGTAGTTGCCTATGCTGCTGTGATGAAACTGCTCTCCCGGAACCACGATTGTATTGTCATCCTTGACCCTTTTCCTGCTACTTCTCTTCTTGCCTTTCCTTTTGTGCGTCCCGGGCACGGTACTGTTATCTTGAGAAGATATATGCAGGCTATTTATGCCCGCACCCACTGCGTCTACCTCCGACATAGATTCCTCATTAAAACCGCAAGTTAATTGTAAGCAAAACAGAAAAGTAGCTTAAATAGATATTATTATCATTATTATCATTATCATCATAATTATGCCTGATCAACTTTTCTTTTTTTTTCTTTAAATCACAAGAAATGAAAAAAGGGAACTTTTACTTTTATACAAACTTTTACTTCTATACAATTATGATAAAGAATATATAGAAAGTGTTTTCCTCTATCTTTTGGTAAGAAGGACAGATTTTTCAGAATGGTTGAGTGGTGTGCAATTGTCTATGACAAGCCTGGCAGTGATAGGAGCAGTTTCAGACCTGAACACTTAGCCGGCATTCCTCCACTGGTGGAGGCTGGCAAACTGGTCTGTGCTGGTGCCATCTACCACGATCTTGAACAGCCAGGCGGTGAGCGCAAGTTTGCTGGTTCTCATCTGCAAATTGTTGCGGACACGAGGGAGGAGGCCCTAGCTCTGATCCATGACGATGTCTTCGCCAAGAACGGGATTTGGGATTTGGACAATATTATCCTATACCAGTTTGGTTGTGCTGTCCGCAAACCAAAGGCATGAATTATCTTCTTACAAAAAAAGAAAAACCTAAGCTAGAAGTGTTGCAGTTGTTGTTTTTTGTGTCCCTTAATGGGAACAAAAAAAATATGCAAACGACTGGTAATAAGAAAATAAAAGTAAAGAACTATGTTTTAATACTTATAAATAAGTATATGTATATTGTCCTTTGACATCTTTTCAAAGGCTGAATGTTATGTCAATTGGGAATAAACAACGTCTTCTTATTTTGATTTTTGTTCTTGTGACGAGTATTGTTCTGCAGATGTGTCTTCATTATAAATTGTTTAGGCCTATAAGAAGTAATAATAAGGTTACGGAGGATCAAGGTAGAAACATGAGCAGCAACGCCTATATTGCTGGCCTGTATTACTCCAATTGGTCTCCTTATGAGCCTCGGCTCCATTTTCCGCACGATATAGACATGGAGAAGGTATCACACATTTATTATGCGTTCTTTACGGTGAACTCCTCTACTGGTAAAATTGAGAGCAGCGATACTTGGTCTGATTTCGAAATGAACCTGGGTCCTCAATGCAAGAAAGTTATGCTGAACAAGTTTCAAGGTGATGAATTGAAGGCTATTGCAAATATAAAGATGCCGAACGGCTGTATAGGGGAGCTCAACTACTTAAGGTTTGTTTATAACAAGATCAAAAATAGAAATATACGGCTGATAATGTCCGTTGGGGGCTGGTCAAACAGAGAAGCATTTCCGGATATAGTAAGAGATAATTCAAAACTTGATAACTTTATCGAGTCCTGTATTGATCTAATGCTCGTAAATGGATTTGACGGCATTGATCTGGATTGGGAGTTTCCTGAAGATGATGGGTTCGAACCACTTAAATATTTAGAGATGGTCATGCGGTTGAAACAAAGAATGCTAGACGTGGAACAGCGGATATACGGCGGGCAAACCAACAGTCGATATCAATTATCGATGGCAACACCTGCTTTCAACGAAAAATTATCTATACTGCCATTGAAGGAAATGGATAAATATATTGATTATTGGAATATGATGACCTATGATTACTATGGCGAATGGTCTGAATCTACTGGCTTACACAGTAATCTATACGATGGTAAAGGAACGGGCAATCATAAACACAGACGTAACGACGATAACGAAGGATTGAATGGGAATCACGCAATAGACTATATGAAAGAAAGAGTAGGTATTGCGCCAGAGAAGTTAGTATTGGGTATAGCTGCTTATGGTAGAGGTTTTACTAACGTGGAAACAACTGACCATAAAGAACCTGAAAATCCATATGGTTTAAAATTCAAAGGCGTCGGCGGAGCATCAGAAGGGGAACCCGGAATGTGGTTATACAAACAACTACCAATAAAAGGCTCGAAAGAAAGATTCAATGCTGAATACGGTTCGGCATATTGTTTTGATGCAAAAACTCGTACCTTAGTTGGATACGATAATCCAGATTCAGTTACTCGAAAAGCAATGTATATTACGGATAACAAGCTAGCGGGAGCATTCTGGTGGGAATCTTGCGGAGATACACACTCAGAAAAACCAGAGCGGTCTCTAATTTCGTCTTATCGTAATGCTGTTGGTAAAATAACTAATAATAGACCATCTTCTTTCTTTGACACTGAATTTCATGAGTATTATCTTAATAAATACAATAAAACAGGATTTTTGTTTCATTTCATTGAAAATATTATCCAAGAAAAGTGACAGGCAAATTAACTTAGCCAAGATAGATATTTATGAACCGACTATATACATATTCATAGAAATGATCGTTAAACTATGAATAGCTCAAAATCAGTACTTTTTATAGTTCCTCTCCTCAATATAAAGTAGTGGTAAACACATACAGGCTTCGAATCCCTTTACCAGTGTCCCAATCCTTTTGGAACATTTTGTTGGCGATACGCATAGATATACTTAAAAGGCATATATAATTATCCAATTCAAATAAAGAACACATTCTATTTAAACAAATAATATCATGATCTAAAGGAGCATGTCCATTCTTGAAAAGACCTCAAATACACCGGCAATTAACTCAAGTTTTAGTTCGTTACCTGGGTTTTGCTCAAGTTCCTCAGACACCTCTTTATTTAGGTTTACAGATATGCCGTACTTTGATTCCTTTTCCAAATCGAATGGGAATTGAGAGAATTGTGCTAGTAGTTCCTCGGATCTTGAAACGGCTCCATCTCTCTTTTCATATTCTAATGAGTTCAAGACATTTTCTAACACGTTGGCACCGTATGCGCCGCATATTAAGGCAATCGTTCTAATCATCTTGAAGTTTGTGGATTCTGGAAAGTATTTATTGTATGGGAGTTCCATGTTTCTTGCGACCAGCACAGAAAGTACTCTACGCTTGATTGCCTCTTTACAGCTTGTATCTGCAACTGGATGTGTGGCCATGTCAAATAGAAAGAAGTTCTTCATCTCTGTTCTTAAAACACCTTTATCTACCAACCCCTTCGCTAACCTCTCTCTCACTTGTTTCAATTGGTAATTAATCTTTAGAAGATTCCAAGTCTCACCACTTAGAAGATCAATCCAGTTGGCTATTGACAAAGGCTCATCACTTACCATCAGTTGCAAAGTTTCATCCAGTAGCACTTCACCAGTTTTGCCACTATCTATCACCTCAATCAATCTCTCAGAGATATCGAACCTCATTCTAGCTGGAGCATCGAGAATCCTGATCCTATTCCTTAATGCCAATTCAATTAAAATACAACCACGCAGGGCATATGAAATGCTATCGTTCCAGAATGACAAATAGCCTTCACGGTCTCTTAATCCCATCAATAAGACTTCTTCCATTAATGTTAAAATAGGCTGCTCTTCATTGCTTTGTAGTTTGCTCTCCTCAGGATCGCACGCAATCTTCTTATTGTAACCCTCTTCTCTATCCTGTGTGATTTCCTCACCGGCCTCGCTCTTGTTAACTCTACGACGTTGTAACGTAGACATTGTACAATATTATGTTATTATATTGGGAAAGATACCAATGACTACGGATTCTACCCTTTAAATTTGTCCGGTTAGAGTCTCTTTTTCTTTCGATTTTATATTGAGGCTATTTCCTAACCAATTAGTGTCTTGAAAAAAATGAACACTACAAGGAATTATCCGTCTATAATTGCCAAACGATATTTTTTTTTAAGTAGCACAAGACTTAATATTTTAAACCAAACACAGCCTGGTATCTTCGTCTCCAGCTTACCTATGTATCATTTCCTATCATTTTTTTCCAATGAATATCAAAAAAAAAAAAATCAACAAAATTTAAAATACGCAAATACGTTGCGTGTGACGTTACAACAGAGAAGTTGTACAAAATGAAAGGGATATGTCATTTCAATATTTCGCATTGCTCTAAAGGCAGAAGGACACACACTTACCATAGCATAGACTGTATATAAGTATGGGGGCGAAGGCATCGAAGTTGTCTAAGGAGGACTTGACCAGTTTGAAGCAGTCTACCTATTTTGATCGCCGTGAAATCCAGCAGTGGCACAAAGGTTTTTTGAGGGATTGCCCCAATGGTTATCTTACTCGGGAGGACTTCATAAGGATATATAAACAGTTTTTCCCGTTTGGATCACCTGAAGAGTATGCAGGTCATCTTTTCTCAGTTTTTGATAAGGATAATAACGGGTATATTGATTTTAAGGAGTTCATCACGGTGCTGAGCACCACTTCTCGAGGTACGTTGGAGGAGAAGCTAGTTTGGGCATTTCAGCTGTATGATCTTAACCATGATGGATATATAACATTTGATGAAATGCTAACAATTGTTTCGAGTGTGTACAAAATGATGGGGTCAATGGTAAAACTTAATGAGGATGAGGCAACACCGGAATGTAGAGTACGAAAAATATTCCAAGTCATGGATAAGGATGAGGACGGCTATATTACGCTGGAGGAATTTCGTGAAGGTTCTAAAGTGGATCCCTCTATAATCAGTGCATTAAACATTTACGACGGGTTGGTATGAAGGAAATCCTGAATTTAAAAGATTTTTTAGTATCGTCGTTGATTTACTGGGCGTTGATACAGTTCGACCCTCTGTACTTTACTTTTTTTCTTTACTTTGTCTATGCAAAATTGTAATTACGTATTGATAAAAAAAAAATAAGAGGGAATGCATTCTAAGCTGTTAATAAAGTAGCATCAACAAAAAACCTTTTTATAACTTCAAAAATACAAAAAAAGTATTAGAACGAGTAATAACTAAGGATCCAAATAATAATGATCCAAAAAAAAAAGTGAAAGTTACTCGTATTCTGGGTCGAGAAAACATTGAATACCCATTGAATTTTCCATTATGAACAATTTCAATACTGATTGTCCGATATCAAAAGGTACTTCCTGTGTATCTCTGGAATTGGTGATTGGTTTTCTATCATTCTCCGCTATGATAAACCTTTTTAGGAACTTATTATTTAAATCTTTGACAATAACCCAACGGACTCTAAATGCAGCTCCAAATTTATGGTTGTCGTCCCATAATGAAGTATCTAATTGACTTTCTATGTCGGTTACCATTTCTGCCACTCCACAGAATCGACCTGATGAATTCACAGAAAATAACAGGAATAATCGTGCATGGGAATTCAGTTCTCTAAATGCCTGGGATAGCTTCCTATTCCCAAAATGTGTAGATGACCATATCCCATTATAAAAAGACTTCTTAACATGACTCAAATTAGTAGATTTAATAACAAAAAACCTGCTACAAGTAGGAACGTTTATCCATGTAGGAATTATTGCCAACGATTTCATTTTCTTTAGCTTTGGATGGTTTCTTCCATTGTTATTGGCCTCATGATTATCAGTTTTACTCCGTGGTAGACGCTTTGTTTCAAATGAATGAAACTGTTTTTCAGTGCCAGTTTTTGATCTGTTGGCTATATATGCTTCCATTTGGCTTTCATTTAAATTGGGATACAGAATTTCTTCTGTGCTTTCCTCTTCATTGAAAATGACCCCAGGCAGGATAAATCTCTGACCTAAATCGTTCTTCCTATCGTAGTTAGTCTCTCTGAAGATCGTTTCCAAGATCTTCAATGAATATTCAGTGCTCTTTGCCATGATACAGTTCTACACACTTATACTATCAAAACCGGTACTGTTTAGCAATTTTAGCCGCTTAGCCAATTCTCTTGGACACCGCCTTCCCAGATCACAATTTGCACCGTTAAAGGATTACACTCGTATCTGCGAATTTAAACTACAAATAACTTGAGCTCCTGGTTTGTTAGACTTAGTTAAAACTCAAAACCGCCATTGTCTCATAATGTGCTTCTTGTGCTGAGATCTTAAAAGTCCGGACTTGGATACCGTCTATTACCCGGAGCACCGATTTTCTGTCATTATTATAAACCTGCGATGTTAATTATCATTCAGTTTGGCATTATCTTTAGTCTATCTATAATTCTGAATATGATGTGGTATGTATTTATGTATCACCAGCCTCTGTAGTATATTACATGAGGTAAGATTGTAGTTTAACGGGAAATGTTGTGTTTCTGTTGACTATGTGGACAAAAAAGAACTTTTTTTCTACAGCTTGTACCTTATACCATTTAACCTATATTTGATATCTTTCAACTGTTTGGTAGAGGGCTCCCAATCTTCGAATTCTTGGAAGAGAAGTTCTATCTCTTCATGGCCCAAGTGTACGCCGGTTTCATACAATAGTCCTCTCATACACCAAGGGAGGTGATAGGTATTGACCCCCAGATCAGCCAGCTGGTAGGGAGTGTAGTCTACTGGTAAATTACTATAGTCGTTTGTTGTTTCTAATGCAAACCGAAGGCCTATTTGGTATACTTGTATTTCTTTGTAGATGCTTGAGTGGCCGCCGCCAGTGAGTGGACCAGCCAATGCCGCACTGATTTCTTTGATTATACCATGATCATCGTAGCCTAAATCAATCAAGCTACCAGCAAGTTTAACAATTCTGGTTATGAAGGCCGGTGTTTGTGAGCCTTTGTCTATGAAAGTGGCCCTGAAAATGTTGGGGTGATGTGCAAATAGACAAAAAGATGAATATAACGGTACCAGTTGGTCGTTAATCGAACCGACAAATGTTATCTTTACGTCATTTCTAATCAATATTCTGAGGCTTTCTATAAATTGCTTAGATTGGAGTGAATCAAACTTTTGGAATTCAAATAACTCACGCAACGAATCTTTCTCAATGGTCTGGTAAGCCCTTACAAATAATGTTTGATCTGCACCGTAAAAAGGTCCATTATTGATGCCAGCCATACCCAGAATAGAAATAACCTTTCTCTTAGCAGTGAATGTAAAACTGGCAGAGCCGTTGAAAAACTTTGAATTATCAACATTAATAATTCCGCATTCCAACAATTTCGCGAGTAATATTATGGTAACGGGACAACCTTGCGAATGTGTTACAAAGTATATTATATCGGCTTTGTTTATTTCTTTGGCCCAATGAGTCATGATGTCAAAGAAATAATCCACCCTTTCAAATATTTTGCCTTCTTTCTCTAGTGCTATTTTACTTATCTCAACATCTTGACCATTCTCTTCAAAATATCTCATAACAATAGCTTCTGCTTCTAGTACAAATTTAGTAGAAGTACCAGTCGGTTCGCCAATGAACGGTCGTATCAGCTTAGTTGGAAAGAATCCATGGACACCAACTATCAAGACCTTTATTGGTACTTTCCCATTCTCTGAAAAGCTGGCAAAATGTGATTGTGGACTTGTTCTTTCTAATGTCGGTCTTCTATCCTTCTCTTTTTTCACAAAACTCCAACTTGCTGCGTAATCGTGTAGCTTCTTCTTCATATCGTTCCATTTACTTTTTACCGGTAGTATTTCAAAATGAGGGACCACGATATTAGGGTTCTGTGCAATTTCTTCAAGATTTTGTTCCGTTTCTAATTGATCCTTAGTGGACTTATTTGTGGTTTCTTGAAATATCGTTGCCGCTGCCCCGGTATTCTCTCCGCCTCTATCCAGCTTTGACTGAAACGGCAAATACACATTGCTTGCAAAATCATTAGTAGTTTTGCCTAAATGTATCTCTCCATTACTGGTATTGTGGTTGGGACTCTGTACCTCTTCAATAGGAGCTACTTCAGAACTTGCCCTACCCCTGGACCAAAACGACCAGAATTTTCCCCTATCGTCATCATGCGTATTATCTGTAGATTCGTCTAGATCACCCTCTTCTCGAAGAGTCACAGCGGTAGGTTCAGATTCTGGTGACGTTTTCATATTTTCACGAACCCGCCCAAAATTATCTCTCTTGGTTTAAAATAAATAAGTAAGGTATCAACACTTCCTTAGATGAATCGTGAGTACGAAGTTATTGCAGAGGCTAGTAAAACCGTCTGCTAGAGTATTGGACTCGAGAGGAACTCCCTATAACTTCGGGGGTAATTGAAACAGAAATTCAGTGTGTTGGAATATGCAACCCAGAAAACAGCGTTTTGGGTAAAGCTGGGATTAAAAAGTATTCTTGGAATAGTCGGTGTGAGTTGGAAGTCTTTCAAAATCCTCCCCTTAACACGCATCTGCGACTCAAGAAACAATGAGATTGCTACTTTTATTGGGTTTTATTTTTAAGAAATGCGCTGTTCTAAGGGTTTTCGTTGTATTTTTTTCACATGGGCCCGATGAGCTTCGATTCTTTCAATTTTTGATTTAAAGGCTATTGGTGATTATTGTGAGAGTTATTGTAGATGGAAGTGTACAAGTACTTCCAAGGATAACGAGTTTGATATTCACTGATCATTGATATTATAGCTTTGATTCAACAGCCATTTAAATCCCTGTATTTTGTGGTCTTTTTAGAAAATCTATTTGATACGCGAAACATGACGACTACGAAGAGAAAGCAGATAACTATAGAAGAATTCTTTTCGATAAGCTCGAAGAAGGCAAAAACAACGAAGTCAGTAATTAAAAATGAAGACGAAAATGGCAAAGAAAACAGGCCTGTAATAGCAGAGTCTCTCAAGAACGAACATGAGGAAAGTAAGCTCGAGACTGATAATAACTCTAATTTTAAAGAGAAATTTGCTTTGGCGCTTAGTAGCGTGTTGAAGGATTTATTATCTATAGAATTGACTACGATGGAAGATACCTGGTTCGAACATTTGAGCCAGGAATTTAAGAAACCCTATTTTATCAAGTTGAAGCAGTTCGTCAATAAAGAGCAGGCGGCTCATCCGGTATTCCCTCCGCCAAACGATATCTATTCCTGGACTAGATTAACCCCATTCGAAGATGTGCGTGTGGTGATTATTGGCCAGGATCCATACCACAATTTCAACCAGGCTCACGGTTTGGCCTTCAGTGTCAAGGCACCAACACCAGCGCCTCCCTCATTGAAAAATATCTATAAAGAGCTAGCAAACAACTATAAAGACTTCAAGAGCGACAACAGGATTGGAGATCTAACTCCTTGGGCTCGTCAAGGTGTATTATTGCTTAATACTGCCCTGACCGTAAGGGCACATACAGCAGCATCTCATTCAAAGCAAGGTTGGGAAACATTTACAAAAAGAGCGCTAGAAGCTCTTGTGGAGGATAGAGAGAAAAGGGGCAAAAGCTTGGTCTTCTTATGTTGGGGATCCAATGCAATGAAAATAGCTGAATCTCTCCTAGGATCAACCAATAGTAAGAAGAATATTAAAATTTTCAAATCCGTTCATCCTTCACCTCTAAGTGCAAGTAGAGGCTTCTTTGGGAATAATCACTTTAGGGCGATTAATGATTGGCTGTATAATGACAGACATGAGAAAATGATTGATTGGAGCGTTGTTCCAGGGTGCAGCTTGGATGAAGTCACAGAGGCCAATTCGAAATTATAAGTCATTTTTAGTATCATGATTTCTTTTTTAATGAGGAAGGACATTGATAAGCTTACGTTGGGGAAAAAATGGAATATTTTAAAAGTCACTAGATGTATAAATTCTGAATAATTTACGTTGTCATTACATACTTCAACCTCTTCAAGAAGTCCTTAGCAACAAATAGTCGTGTTTAAAGATGTAATCACTCATTGTTACAGTAAACTCTTAGGATTGAATGAAACTTATGTAAGGTTGAATGCCCTCCAATAAATGATCCCAATAGAATTTTTAGAAGGTATACTTCAGCTCCACTCCTTATTATGCTTGGATCTTATAGCCACGTAAACTGTACTTTCCGTAAGTTTCGTAGACTTACCTGCATGGTCTAAAGAGTTTAGAGTTTTGGAGATATTGACATATACTATGTCTTTCCAGATAAAGCAACAGTAAATGGCTCTGAAGTATCACATGGCTGCGATAGTTGATTAGGTTTTGTAGTTTCGTATTGTATTATACTAATTGTAGATGCCCCCCTCAAGTTAATAGCCTTCAAAAAAAGAGATGAAATTTCAATGAACATATACGGTCTTTTATTGAATGTTGGCCTTATATGGTTGCTAGAGAAACGGTAAGAAAACATCATCAGTGGTACATTATGCTCAATTGCTGCTGTCCCCATTGTTTTGCTATGGGAAAATCTTAATAAGGTATTAAAAAAACTAGAAGAGAAAATATAGTATTAATCCGTTAAGGGAACCTATACAAAATTATTACTACAAATAGAACGAACTTATAACAAAATAAAAAAGAAGCACCGCATATATCAAAAGATTTGTTGATGCTATATCATTTCTAGAAGAACATTGAACTCAAAAAAGTGTAGGAAAATAAAAATATGATCACTTCTTGGTTAGAACTGATCATTCACAAAACTATTAGGCAGAGTCCAGAACAATCAAATGAATAAGAATGTAATCAATACAATTGTGGCGCTTATAGTACCCAGTAGGTAAGATCTCAACGCCGGACTTGCACCCATAAATTGATGAGGCATCAATGTTGTCGGATCATTAGATCTGTTGGCTGTTTGAGATATAATTGAATGACTGTTGCTACCAGTGTTTCCTGATCTAGTAGGCGACGAACCTGATGGTGGGTTGCCAGAACCAGAGCCTGATGGTGGGTTGCCAGAACCAGAGCC
>CAPT01000088.1:0-36214 GCA_001039675.1 Nakaseomyces delphensis CBS 2170
TCAAGATAAGCGGAGAGTTGAAGCGAAGGAAGAAAACCCCGCACCTGTTTCTCTTCTTTCTTGACACAAAAACGGGGGGGGGGGAGCCAAATTCTTTTCTTTCTTTTTTTCTTGTTAAGCACCGGTGACTCAGTTAGAAAATGTCTCAAATCCTGTCGTCGGTGGGTACTGGTCATGTGATGTTCAAATCCGGAGTTAGTACTGTTATTCCCGGTGTTTATTTACCCGGCTTTGCTTTTTTTCCAGAAATTTTTTTTTCACTTTTTCAATTTTTCCAGAATTTCAATTTTTCCAGAATTTCTTGGGTGAATGTATTGATTTCCATGATTTCATGCCCCCGTTGTACGCAAGTTTCTGTGCTTTAAAAGTTGGAAAATGTGAAAAAAAAAAATTATTGAAAGCTTTTTCCATCTACGCAAAAAAAGATAAAAACAGCTCATCGCATTATAATATATTATGTAGTTTTGGTTGTTGTTTTTTAGATACATCATTATTTTATAAGGTAAGTAAACAATAAAATATGTCTGGTCCCAATGCCGAGAAGGCTCTTGAGTATAAGAACGAGGGTAACAAGTTCGTGAAGGTCCAGGACTACGCGCATGCGATTGAAATGTACGACAGGGCCATTGCGCTCGATGCCACGCAGTCCGTCTACTTCTCCAACCGGGCGCTGGCGCACCTGAAGCTGGACAACTTCCAGCACGCGGCGCAGGACTGTGACGAGGCCTTGCGGCTGGATCCCAAGAACGTGAAGGCGTACCACAGGCGTGGTCTCGCGCGCGTCGGTTTGCTGGAGTTCAAGAGTGCGGCGCACGACCTGCGCGTCGTCCTGAAGGCGAAGCCCGGTGACGCCGCCGCGAAAAGAGCGCTCGATATATGCGAGAAGGTTATCCGCGAAGAGCGGTTCAGAAAGGCCATCGGCGGCGGCGGCGACAGCGAGTCTGCCGTTAGACTGTGTCGCACCTTGAACATCAGCTCGTTCGACGCCAACAGCGATCTGGCCAAGTACGAGGGCCCAAAACTCGAGTTTGAGCAGCTCTACAACGACAAAAACGAGCATGCAGGTGTCGCGGTGAAGAACATGTCCCAAGAATTCGTAAGCAGTATGGTCAACGACGTGTTCTTGAAAGGTAAAAACTTACCGAAGAAATACGCCGCCGCCATTGTGTCGCATGCAGAGAGACTGTTCACCGCGGAGCCTAACATGCTCGAACTCTCGAACAAAGACAAACCTGCATCCAAGATTTCTGTCTGCGGTGACACGCACGGTCAATTTTATGATGTCTTGAATATCTTCAAGAAATTCGGCAAAGTCGGCAAAGACCACACATATTTATTCAACGGTGACTTCGTCGATCGTGGCTCTTGGTCCTGTGAAGTCGCCCTCCTGTTCTACTCATTAAAGATTCTATACCCAGATAACATGTTTCTGAATAGAGGTAATCACGAGACAGATAACATGAACAAGATTTACGGTTTTGAAGACGAGTGTAAGTACAAGTACTCTCAGAGAATATTTGATTTATTCTCACAAAGTTTCGAGACACTACCTCTGGCGACGTTAATAAATAACGACTACTTAGTCATGCATGGCGGTTTACCAAGTGATAAGTCCTCAACATTAGAAGATATTAACAAACTGGACAGATTCAGTCAACCACCAAAAGAAGGCCTATATATGGAGTTGTTGTGGTCAGATCCACAACAGGCAAATGGTCTTGGTCCATCGCAAAGAGGTCTAGGCTTCGCTTTCGGTCCAGACATCACAGAAGACTATCTAAAGCGTAATAAATTGAAGAAAGTGTTCAGATCGCATGAGGTTCGTATGAGAGGCATTCTATTTGAACATAACAATAAACTGGCCACTGTGTTCTCTGCGCCAAACTATTGTGATTCACAAGGTAACATGGGTGGTATTATCCATGTGGTTCCTGGTAAAGGTACACTAATGCAAAATGGTAATGATGATGAAAACCTGATCGTTGAGACCTTTGAGGCCGTAAAACATCCAGAGATGAAACCAATGGCTTACTCTAATGGTGGTCTTGGCTTCTAATGAAGCTTTTTACGTCCTATATTCTAACGGTTACTTCTATTTGTGTAAAATATATGGCATAAACAAATATAAAAGATGTAAAACTTTAAAATAAAGCTATTGTAAATACTTCACCACATGCATCTGATAAGAAAAGGCAAAATCAGTAAGAACATGAAAACGTACCTAGATTAGGAAGAAAACTTTTGAAAGGGTATATGTCCTGATATCGATTGAACAATAGAGGGGAAAAAAAAAAACACTCACGATGGGGGTCGAACCCATAATCTTCTGATTAGAAGTCAGACGCGTTGCCATTACGCCACGCGAGCATAATAAATTTTTGTAATTTGAAATTACGTAGGTGTACAGGTGAGCGTAAATGTATTATTTTTCATTTACTCATTGAAAGTTTATGCTCTCTTCTCTATATGATAGTTTATCAAAGATTAATATACAGTTTTTCTGTTAATGTTGGGATAGGTTATTTCAAAACGATGATAATATATAATGATAACAAGGGGACCGATATACGTAATTAAATGAACGGCTTTTTTTTTCTTTTGTCGTAAATATAATAGGATGCAAGTAACAGGTTAAGAGTTATAATCACTCGTCGTCGTCATCACCAGCCGCTTTAACCATATCGAGAAATTTTTCCTTAGAAACCTCTGTAATTAATTGTTTCTTCTCGTTTCTGTTCTTTATGTCACTGAAGCTTTCACTTACCTCTTTATCAGTTTTGACCTGGGTAGATAATATAGCGTTGAATAGTTTCACAGCACCCTTTTGTGCAATCTTCCTGAGCCTGGTCTCTTTCTCTATAACATTTCTGATCTCCTCACCTGATTGACCCTCACCCGACGCAAGTGGAATAATCTCCTTCTTTCTCGTCTTATTCAAAAGCTTCTTCTTCTCCGCAAGAAGAGCTCTTTTGGCTTTAGCTTCCAATTTCTGTGATTCGTTCTGTTTCAGTACTTGCTTGTTTCTGGACATAATTGGGTCCTTTCTGTCGTATGCCTTCAAATGAGAGCCTAGAATTGCATTCAATGCAGTGGAAAATCCAGCAGACCCGTCATCGTGCTTACTCATTTTAGCCTTCTTCTTCTTTGGGAAAGAGTCATCGTCTTCCTCCTCTTCCTCTTCCTCATCATCTTCCTCTTCTCTTTCTTCTTCTTCTTGACTACTCAATTCTTCTGATTCCTCATTCCCAGATCGTGTTCCAGAAGAAGCATTTACTTCCTCTTCCCTAGCCTTCTGCTTCTTGTCCTGCAAAGTAATTCTATGTTTTGACGGCATATTTTTTATTGGTGTTATTATAATTTTAAAATCAATACGGTTCTGTTATTCTTGAACACTAGTTATACTCGTTCCATAATGGAATTACCTGTATCACTAACAAAATGTACTCGTATCGTTCATTTTATGAAATTTTGCATTAAAAATCGATGGGCATCGCAATTTTTTTTTTTTTCAAATTTCATCTATCGTTGTTTACGATAATCATTCATATTTACGTACTTCGTGACCTCATCGCAGATTGGTGATCATAAATTACGAATCACGTTCTCTCGAAATTTTAAAACAAAAACAATGATAAAATAGTGGAGCTACGCCAGAAACATGATTAAGATAGTTTCATAGTCTTACATTTTGATTCAATGGAATGGGCACCTATTTATAAGTTTTGATTCAGTGTTCTAATTGGTAGTGATTATTATACAAAAGGGTGTTGTTCTGTAGGGAATCAATAAAAAATAGAAAATGAATGATGTTCCGCAGACACCAGCAAGGCAAACTTTATTAGATCTCGGCGGATCAGCTAAGAGGAGATATACTACGACACCTCCTCATGAATCTAAAAACTTCCAGAACAGGAACTCGTTTGGCGGGGTTAGTCGTATCAGCAGCTCAGGTGTTGCAGAGTTGGCTAGTTCTGAGATACCTGATATACGATCAAAGACGCACTTAACCTCTTTTTATAAGGAGAATGTTTTGGAGTTGAATGCGTTACAAGATAAGTTATTCCAAAAAAAAGGTGTGCTGGACTCCCTAAAGGATGAATTTGAGGATTTGCGGGTACGATATGAAGGAGTTAACCTTAAATGGGAGCAGAAGAAAGAGGAAAAGACGCTGAAGAAACAGAAACTGGAGTTAAAAGAGAAAGAATTGACAAAAATCAAGGAGGAGTTTGACAATAAGAAGAAATTCATGGAAGAAGGGCATAAGTTGAAGTTAGAGCAGTTGGTTGCCAATAAAAATGCGGAACTTGCGAAGTTAGATGATGTTTACAAAACGAAACTGGAGCAGCTCAAGTATGAGAAGATCAAAAAATTCGAAGCTGAAAAGACAGGATTAATAGAGAAAATAGAGGAGATTAAAAATAAAATGCATACTAACGAAACAACGCTAGCACAGAGGCTCAAAGAATGTGAGGCACAGCACCTGGAAGAGAAGGAACAATGGCTTAATGGCTACCAGGAACAATGGCGCCTATACACAGAGAAAAATCATAACTATAGTAAAAGCATCAAGGAACACGAATATGAAATTGAATCGGTTCTGACGCCTCGTATCGAATCTCAAAAAGAAAGATTAAGAGAACTGAATGATGAGATAGGCAGATTAAATGTGATCCTTAAGGATAAGGAAGAAAATATTACAAACCTCAAGGAAATGATTAATGAAGAGGCAGAAAAGAAAGCAAAATTGCTTGACCAAAAGAGGGAAATTGTGGAATATATTGAAAAATCGAAGAAGGATGTGGAAGAGATTCAAGAAATTCTAATCAAAGAGGAATCTTTAAGAAGATCATTGCACAACCAACTACAAGAATTGAGAGGTAATATTAGAGTCTATTGTAGGATCAGACCTCCACTTCCATTGGAAGAGAAGGGTACAAGCCATATTATTGTTGAGTCGTTTGATGATGATAACGGTGATCAGGCAATGGAAATTAAGAAAGATTCTACTCAAAACATTAGGTTCAAGTTTGATAAAATTTTCGATCAGAATGATTCTAATGCGGAAGTATTTAAAGAGGTCGGTCAATTGGTTCAAAGTTCGTTAGATGGTTATAACGTATGCATATTTGCCTATGGCCAAACCGGATCAGGAAAAACATATACCATGTTACATCCAAAGGATGGTATTATACCTGCTACTATCAATCATATTTTCACTTGGATTGACAATCTAGCTACTAGAGGTTGGACCTACAAAATTAGCTGCGAATTCATTGAAATCTATAATGAGAACATCGTAGATTTGTTGAGAACTACGCCAAATTCTAGTGATTCTGACGAACATTCATCGGTATTAAAACATGAAATCAGGCATGATCAGGAATCTAAGACCACTTTTATCACAAATATTACGACGTGTGTATTAGACTCATTAGATACTGTCTCAAGTGTATTGAAACGTGCGAATAAATTGAGATCTACAGCTAGTACAACTGCAAATGAACATTCGTCAAGATCACACAGTATATTTATCATTCATCTAGAAGGTGAAAATAAGTCAACGGGGGAGAAATCACGAGGTATTTTAAATTTAGTTGATCTGGCTGGTTCCGAACGACTGAATTCATCTCAGGTGGTGGGAGACAGACTCCGGGAGACTCAAAATATTAATAGGTCATTGAGTTGTCTTGGTGATGTTATACATGCACTGAATAGCACTGATAGCTCAAAGAGGCATATCCCATTCAGAAACTCTAAATTGACTTACTTACTTCAATACTCTTTGATCGGTTCCTCAAAGACGTTAATGTTTGTTAATATTTCTCCAACATTTAATCATCTGAATGAAACCATCAACTCGTTGAGGTTTGCGTCGAAAGTTAATTCAACAAAAATGGTTAACAGAAATTAGCCTTTATGTATATGTTCAATATCTATATATGATTGCAGATTATTCAGCACATAAGATATTTTAATGCAGTACAAGAATTGTTGTTTTGAAAAATTTTAAACGATTTTTAAGAATATTGTCATTTAGTAGTTACTAATATAAGTCCTTTTTTTTAATCTTTCTTTTGAAGATTATTATTTTCCATATTTACATGTTTCTGTGAACGCTTTAAAGCCCAGTTTTGACCAATTATATGAATATCCGGATCTGATTTTCCTTCCGATAAGTTAAATTGTTTCCACCAAGCAGGAGATTTGAATCTGGGATCTTCCTCTGGAAATCCACATTCTTTATGTCTGATATTAGCCACATGCGATCTCAGTTCTGCAGCCAGCCTGCTACGCAAGTCTTCAGCTTCTTCTCCGTACTTCAAGATGTCAGGCATCTCATCTGGGTTGTTATGGTCTTTGAACTTTTCAACTAGCGCTTTCCATTCATTTCTATATTTGTTGATGACTTCATCATTTATTTCATCACCGATGGTGACTCTGATCGAGGTGCCAAAATTCCTAGGGGTAAGCTGCCTGAAAATACCGTCCGCTTCCTCAGAGGCAATTTTTTCAAAACCAGTGGTGAAGATGGGTACTATAACAGGGGGCATTGTAGCCTCTAGGATCAACCTGGTTACCCCCCACTTGAAGTACCTCATGGAGTTATTAAAAGGCGGTTTCAGTTGTAATACAAACCCTTCGGGATAAACGTGAATCCATGGAGGATTGCCGGGAACAAAAGGCATTTTGTACTTTGGGTCCTTGGCGTATAGCATCTTATCATCTGTGCTCATCAGCCTGATAGACGCATCGATGGATTTCTGGAAGGGTCCTGCACCGAATCGTTGCGTGGACAACACTTTCCCCAAAGAGAAAAAATAGCCTAGGAAGGGATTTGAGAAACAGATATTGTTAGCACCAAGACACCATCTCACCCGATCAAGACCCGTGTAAAATCTGAACGGGAAAGTTGCCCAGACCGTCGGATCATCGACCATAGACATATGGTTCATGATGGTCAACGTACCTCTATTTTCCTCTTTCGATTTCTGCAGTGCAGCCTCCAACTTATCCAAATGTTCAACTTTATAGTCGTAGAAACTCAGCAGCGCCTTAGAGATACCAAACGTCAACAGACACGTCCCGTACGATAGAATCCTCCACAGGAAGTTCCTCCTGGGATACTCTCTGATCATGTCATCGCCAGATTTCAGCACATTATAAAACGACATATCCCGTTTTGCTGCCTTGCTCCCTTAACCTGTGGCCAAATATCCCAGTATTAAGTCCTTGAAAGTGGAAATGGAGATCGTATTGTACCCAGTACTAAAATTAAATTAAGAATTCACATTAATGATTTTCGTTTAATTTTTCTAATTTTTAAATTTTTCAATAAAAGGCAGATTTTTATCGCTGCGGTCTCTTGATTTTTCACTTTTAAGCTCAGATTTCTTGAAATCGCAATGACAAAACTGGCAAATATGGGAGACTTAAACGTATTTGGAAGCGCATAAGCGGTGTAGCTTACGGAGTATTTATTGGCAAGCGGGTATATGGAGAAGTTTAGTAATTATAGAGACAGAGGTACTGGGATCGCTCCGTTTTTGCCGAACACTCTGAGGGTGTCTGGTGTCTCAAGAGGGCTGCATTTTGTGTGGTATGCAGTGAAGATGGTGCTGTTGCTGCCTGTGATGTTAGTAGTCATGGTTCTTGGCGATAAATTCTGGCACAGGTTTATTTTGCGTGTGCTCTATGGGTATCGGGAGGATATTACTGTTGTCGGTGTGAAGCGTCGGCAGGTGGTTCCATGGCAACACTATCCGATGAAGGACCACATCTATGTTGTCAACGCTTCCAGCGCCTGGGATGGCATTGCGTTGCAATTGATAGCAGAGGGGCCGTGTGCCTTCCTGGTGCCCAGCAACGGCGTCTTCTACGGCATGACTGCCGAGCAGTACTACTCGTTTGCACTGTCGGGGTCCCTAGATGCCAAGATGTTCGGTAAAGAGCTGTCGTCCATCGACTCTTGCAAGGGCCGTGTAGTGTTTATGTTCCTGGAAGGTACTTGCTCGAACGGAAAGAGTGTCCTGCCCTTTGAGATAATCAGCAAGCAACTGGATCAGTTCCTGTACGGTGTCGATGACGAGAGGGAAGTGCCACAGAAGGACCGTAAACAACTATACACCGTGCAATTGAAGATTAACAGCTCCTTGGTCACTCCTTTAAAGATCTCCAGAAGGGACTACTTCTTCCGCAGTATCGTGAAAGGCGTGAAGCTGAAGATCAAGATATCCCACGAGCCATACTCCTCCAGGAACCTTGACACCATCAGAGCTGCTCTGATGGACGGCGACAAGTACAAACTAGTCTCGAAATCGCTGGGCCTCGAGACCAAACGTAAATTTACCTCCGAGTTCACTAAAGGTTAAATAATATTTAATTCAAAATGCATAGAATAATAAGTAACGTAACAATGTTTATTTGGTTCTTAGTCATTGTTAGTATTTAAATGTTTGTCCATTTTTATTCTATCCCACACAGAAACCTGCGTACAAACTTCCGGTTCTGTTGCCAAAACCAAATTTTTATTTTTTCCACTCTAATGAGTTACACACACTGGTCAAATAAAAACTATCCTCGATATGAGTACTAGATCTTTGCCTTTATATGAAACTAGTTAAACGGTGATACTGTGCCAGAAGAAGTTTCATGCTCGTAGAAAGAGGAACTCAGTATGTCTGGGAGTCCGCCGCCGTATCTGCCACTGGTTTTATAGTGCTTTCAGCAGCGCTGGTGTTCTTCATGGTTCCCGGTATTGGAATCTTATATTCAGGTTTGGCGAGGCGTAAAACTGCGTTATCGTTGCTGTGGGTGACGAGTATGGGTGCGTTAGTCGGGATGCTGCAATGGTATATCTGGGGCTATTCGCTGGCTTTCTCTAAATCGGCCAAAAATCACAAGTTCATCGGAGATTTGAATTCGTTTGGGTTCAGGGACGTCTATGGTATTTCCAAACCTGGAGTGGGTCAGTATCCGGAGGTAGCCTACGCGGGGTTCCAGATGATGTTTTTGTGTGTGACGCTCTCGTTGGTAGCTGGCTCTACCGCCGGCCGCGGACGGTTCTTCCCTCATATGGTTTTCCTGTTTCTGTTTGCAACAGTGGTTTATTGTCCTATAACGTACTGGATTTGGTCTACAGGAGGGTGGGCTCAACAATGGGGAGTATTGGATTGGGCAGGTGGTGGTCCAGTTGAGATTGTAAGTGCAGTAGGCGGTTTTGTCTATTCATATTTTCTGGGAAGAAGAAATGTAAAGCTATTGATAAATTTTAGACCACACAATGTTTCCAATGTCGCTCTAGGAACGAGCATCCTGTGGTTTGGCTGGCTGCTATTTAATGCAGGTACCTCGCTGTCGCCGAATCTGAGATCGGTATATGCATTTCTGAATACCAATATCAGTGCTGTTACTGGAGGAATGACCTGGTGTCTCTTGGATTATAGACTTGAAAAGAAATGGTCATCTGTAGGGCTTTGTTCAGGGATCATATGTGGCCTTGTTGCTGCGACTCCGAGTTCTGGTTGCATCACCTTATATGGTTCCTTAATACAAGGTATTGTCGCTGGAGTATGCTGTAATTTTGCGACCAAATTGAAGTATATTGTTGGTGTTGATGATGCAATGGATTTACTTGCAGAACATGGGATTGCTGGAATAGTTGGTCTTCTTTTTAATGCTTTGTTTGCAGCTGATTGGGTAATTGGAATGGATGGTGTAACTGAACATGAGGGCGGTTGGATTACCCATAACTATAAGCAGCTGTACAAGCAAATAGCTTACATTTCAGCGGTTGTATCCTATTGCGCAGTAACGAGTGCTATCCTATGTTTTGCCATTGATAAATTTCCGGGCCTGCGACTCAGAGTATCGACTCAAGGTGAAGAAAATGGTATGGATGAAGACCAAATTGGAGAATTCGCATACGATTTTGTTGAGATTAGGAGGGAATTTAACACATGGGGTTATGAAGTTGATACGACACATATGGATGATTTAAAAAGCTAAAAATTACTTTATTTATTAATATTAAAAGTGACAGATTTATAGAATGAAAGGTACTCTGTTAAAACATGGTTGCGGTAACTAATAAAAGTAAAGAAACTTTACTACGAATATATATGACTTTTGAATTTCTTGCGGAGTAAATTGTTCTCCATTTACGTTCTTTTTTACAATTTATTATTGCTTTGTATATAATATAATGTTTATTGTTTTTGCAAATTATTGTTTTGACTAGGGCCCCAATAGGACTGCCTTTTTGGATAATTCCGAACGGAGGATGTGATACCCTTTCTGCTACTGTGGAGGGAAAAATAAATCCTAAATCCAACAGTGAATATGACTTCGTGGCCAAGCTGGTTAAGGCGTGCGACTGTTAATCGCAAGATCGTGAGTTCAATCCTCACCGAGGTCGTTTTTTTGCTTTTTTTTTGTTCAATGATCAGTTTATTTAGTATTTGTAAAGAAAATATGTTATAAAAGCAACCATTACTTCATCAAATTATTATTTCGATATCAATTTTGTCGTAGCTTATCTGATTCTATTTACTGCAAATGTTGTCTTTTCTCCATCATGAATTTTTTTTATGTTTTGTTATTCTTTTGATTACTAACGTATCAATAACGTTGTGAAACATGAGACTAAACAATGAAATATACTGACACAAATATTAAATACATAAAATTTCAATAAACAATAACAGTGAGTATGTTATGTAATGCCTATAAGATATGTTATTATATTATATTTTAATGATGTCATATATATTTATGAACTTATGCCTTTGTCTTTAACACAGCGGAATAAATTCCGTTTCTAGCACCTTTTGACTTAAAAATCCATCTACCTAGACGATGTTCCTTAGATAGAGTTGCTAGAACACGAAAGGTTTCCCTACCATGCTTACCGGTTTCTACACATTGTATCTTAGTCACCACACCTCTACAAGATGGTAATTCATCTATTAGTTCAAATTCTCTTAGATTTTCACTTATCTTCCATACTCGTAATGAACCATTCCATGAACCGGAAATGAACATATTTGAATATGGGATAGCATGAAGGGCAGTGATCCAGTATGGTTTAATCAATTTTCGATCTTGTATCTGGTTAATTCTAATTTGCCTGTCCGCTTCACCGGATATTTCCTCAGGTGTCGGTGGATCCATAACACCATGTGCTGACCTCTCTATAAATAATGGTTTCTTCTTAGATAAGGACCATAGAGAAATACTACCATTATCCGAACCTGTAATGAAATGAGAGTCGTCCACCATGCTAACTACGTCTATACTACCTTCTCCAAAAAACAATGGTGCTTCTGACTCATTTGGATAATCAAGTTCGCCATCTTCCTTTTCAATTGCATTAGCTCTCATCCACTTTTTTAGCAATCTCTCTGGATCCTCACCACCCCTGAAAGTCAGACGTGTTTCGTCTGGGATTTTCCACAGCATTGCTGTTCTATCACGAGAACCAACGGTAACACATCTTTCCATCCCAAGTGCTGAAATATCTGCAACAACGTCGTGATGCCCATATAATGTTTCTAACTGAGAAAATTGACTAATAGAATATGTTCTAATTTTGTAATCAGCACAGGCAACATAAAGTTGGTCAGAATTCCTTCTAAATACTAATGATAACACTTCACCTTTTCGATCTTTTGTAGGAATTACCTTCACTGGTGCCAATGACTCTGTACTCCAAACAATTAGCTTTCTATCTTTACCTCCAGTGACAACAAAGTCCCCCTTTGGTGAAGCTGCGACAGCTAATATTTGGTTATAGTGCCCATCCGTTACATTTTCATATTCCGTCTTACCCTCTGGAATGTACTGCTTTCCACCCCTAGTGGATTTAACCCTTTTTGGTCTTGCTTTGAAATCTGTGATGTCATACTTAGTTAGAGTCATGTCTTTACTAACTGTGTAACAATATAGTTTTTTATTATTATTATTCTTACCGAACTCTTTGTGATCAAACTTGTTAATTTGTGGCTGGTAACAGCTTAAACTAGTCAAGTTGTTTTCACCAACTCTCGTAAAAGTTGTATATGCGTTCTTTATATCCAGCTGTTCAGCAATAAAACGAAAGACACGTCCTTGCTGTTCTGCCACATCGTCCTTCAATCTCGAACTGATAATCTCTTTATCTAGATCGCCAGCGTCAAAATTGTTATAATCATCAAGATGTTTACTAGAATCATCCGCCATTGCTCTCTCAGCCGTTAAGATTTCGTTGGCCTCATTCTTCAAATTTTCCAAATATTGTTTAGCCAGTCTCCTCCTTTTGTCTGCCGGGTTTTCCTCAGCAAATTCCTCCTCAGAATCTAACTCCTCCTCATGGCTGTCCTCTTCATTATTAGCATTCTCCTCACTAGACGAAGCATCAGTAATCTCCTCATCCGCTGCGGGCGCTGGCCTGTCATCTCTTTTTCTCTTTCTATTCTCTGTAGCTCCTGCCATCTTGTAATATTATACTTCTTCTATACGTTTTTATTTTACAAAAAACCAATTAGTATATTAACTTCAATAGTGTTCGAGATCTTAAATAACTGTATTTAGATTGATCAATATCTTCTTACTAAAATACATATGCTGAGATGAGCTCATCGATATTTTTTTAATGATGAAAAATTTTGGCTGAAAAAAAAAATATAAAAAATCAAAAAAAAATCGATGAGGTAATTATACACGACTTTAGAAGAATTGAGATTTCTCGTTTTTACTCCCAATATTGGTCTATTTTTGGTTTCTATTCTGTACCATTTATCCTTAATTACATGTTATTCATTTGTTGATTGTAGCGTGCTTCTCTAATATCGTTGATCTTCTTCACCAAAGAGACCATCTCTGCTCTCTCCGAAACTCTGACTGCAGCGGTTAGTGCCTTGTCCTGCTTCAACTCTTGAGCAATGGAGAGCGCTCTATCAGAGTTTTGATCTGAACACGCAATTGCGAATAATCTCAGAAGAGATTTATCATGAACACCAATCAGTGATGCGATAATCTTGTTTTCATTTCCGTATATTTCACCGTCATTATCAATAGTATCCTGTAGAATTTCTGATAGAATTTTTGAGCGGAGATATTCCTCTTCAGCTGCAAGGTTTTGCGGTATCTCAACTTCTTTCTCATCAGCATTGTCAGTGGTGTCCTCCTCCTCGTCTTCAATACCGACCTCCGCTCTTTCTTTCTTCTCCTTGTTGTGGGCACTCATTAGTTGTGATTTCACTAGAACTGGAATCTGCACTTGCATTTCAGACGGCAGTGGCAATGGAAAATCAGGCCATATGTGTTTACCTTTAACCAAAATACAATTGAGTGTGTCATAGCTGAAACTCAGAGGCCATACGTGAACATCAGAGTTTTCTTTACCTCCAGATATTCTCCATACCTCAAAGTTACTATCCAGTATCGGAAGCCATCTACTTTGAGCACCGGTTCTCCATTTTGAGAGTATCAAGAGGACATCATCTACACCAAAAATACATGGATCACCGTAACTAGAAAAGAACAAACTCTTTATACCTAGTGGATTTGCAGCAATAAAATCACGGTCGATTTTTTTGAGCTGTTGATTTGGTAAGTCGATTGGGAGCGGTGCCTCCCTTTGAAAGTATCTGGAGGAATCAGGCCTCACCTCAAATAACGAGTAAGAAAGTCCATGTAAAAGGGAGAAATGAACTGTAAACACTTTGTAATCTTGTGCTGTTAATGCAACAATTGGTACCATCTTCTCAATGCTTAAAGGTACACCGTATTCATTAAAAACTCTGAAGTACCCAAACGAGGTCCCAACATATACCATTCTTGGAGTAGCGGCAACACTCGTTATTCTCTCTCCTTCCTGAAGGGGGATAGTTTTGGTCCAATTAGAATATAGGGACGTATGCGGTCTATAGTTGATTTGGCCCAGTTTCGATTGTGCAAAAAGGGTACCATTTTCATTTAGGAATGCAGTGTCATAACCAAATAAATCTTCAAAATGGTATTCCCTAAACCTCCCAATATCGAAAAATGAAACAGTAATACTATACTGACTATTATTTTTGACTGTAGAAACATAGCCAATTTCGTTCATAGTCAAGTACCTTCTATCAGAATTTGAGAACGGAGTCGCACCGGCTGAAAATGGCCTATACCTGAAAGGTTTGCTCTGCAATCTTTTACTGGAGCCCGATGGATAGTAAGAGTTAGTTATGGAATACTCCGCTGATTGGCGCTTCTTGTTTGAAACATACCCAGCACCGTCATCATCATCAATAAAGTCCTCTTCATCGTCAAAATGATATTTCCTCTTGTTATTATTATTATCTTCTTCGTCTTCGTCCTGTGTGAATAAGTTCTCATCGTCAATTTCTTCACCTTGGCCATCAGTGCCATTTGGACCATCTACTTTAGTCTCCTCATCAGATTCAGCCTCGTTGTCAACGAATAAATTCTTCTTCTTGACGCCTTCATCCATTTCGTAGTCAGCTGGATTAGCAAAATCAACAATAGAATTAATTGTCAATATGTCTCCATTCCAAGTGCCGACAATAAGGTCAAAGGTTTTTGACTCCTCTTGCACATGCCATACCAGATTCGTGACATTCTGTCTAAGCTTTCTCGAGAACTTAACCTCAGATTTCCTCCAGTCCCAAACAGTCAAGTGATTATCAATGTCGACAGTGGCAATATAAACACCATCTTTTGGATCGAATTGTAAATCACAATAAAAATTGTTTTTAGTGGCTGGTTTCAAGGTTTTTTGTAAAGAATAGTCCTTTATATTGAAAACTCCTACAGTTTTGTCCTTCGTTGGCAACGCGAAATGCATACCTTTTGGATGCCATGCTACCCTTGTGCAAATCCGATTATCGTCGCAAAATTCTGGGTCATTAATCCTCTCCTCCTGAGTTTCCTCGTCATCATCATCGTCTTTATCACTACCTAGCACATTACTTAAAAGTGTATCGTTGGCAGCATCTTTGTAACTTTGTTTTGGGATATAGTCACTCAACTCGTGTACTTTGTTTGGCACGGCAGAAGAAACGGAGAAGAAATGCACCTTACCGTTAACTAACGAAACTGCCAGGGTGTTAGACTGGTCGCCATATGACAAACTTGACACCTGCTCCTCGATCTTCAGGTTGTTTTTGGTCCCATCCATAACGCTAACTATAGTCAATTGCAAATCGTCACCACCCAACACGGCCTGCTTATCAGAGTGAATCAATTTACAGTCACGTAACGGCAGTACGGATCGTGCCAAGAGCTTCCCTTGAGCGCTCTCATCCCTAGCGTCATACAAGAACGCATCGCCATTGATCGATGTAACCAGCAATTTAGAGTCATCCCGGCCACCAAACGTGATCGATGTCATTCCTTTCGCTACCTCTAGTACACGAGGCTCATCCTGTACCCGGTCCCTGTTCATGATCTTGACTATCCCCTTCTTACCACCGACACATAGGTGCACATTGTCCTGGGCCATCGCAAGCAGGGTTCTCCCACCGGAGTCAAAAACAGACTTCTCCACAACCGATGTCATTTCCCTCGGAGTCTTTGTTTCGATGCAGTGATTAGTTTTGCAGTACTCACTAAATAGCTTTTGCAAGAATATATTATATATATCATATCATATAAAAATATGTGACGCGTATCGTTCTTTATTTTCGTGTTTTAACACTTTTGACTAAATACCCGTGATATAGTTAGCTACGGACTAAATTTATTAGCAATAGTCTATAGAGATAACATGTATGTTGTGTTATCACGTACCGGTCTTGTACAGATGTGTAGTACCATGGAAAAGTTTATCGAGAGAATCCCTTTCCTTCTTCGTGATCTGGAGTGAGTCGTGGTGGTTTGCTATCAGGAACGATGCCATATCCTTCGGGATTTCCTCTTTGCGGAGGATCAGTTGTGGTAATATGGGCGTAATGTTCCCCCTCTTCCTGTACCTGTAGCCTCGGAGGTGATCAATTTTGTGCGGGATGTACCGCAGTGAATAGTACCCTAGGTTCAGGGAATCACTCAACCTGCGCTGCTCGGTTCTGTTGCTATACGTGAACCCACCATCCATATCTATACCGTTGATGTTGAGGATATCCGTCGTGTGTTGCAGAACACACGACAAAGTAGCGTAGTCCCTTGTGCTGAACCCGCCCCACACCGTCCCGCCCAAACCCATGTACTCTACTTTACACATTTTGTTCAACTCGCTCAGCACTTTCTCAAAGACACGGTACTCATTCCGGCGACTGAACACATGCAACAACACCAGCATCGACCTCATCAACCTTTCGTTTTGAACCTTGAAAAAGCAGTTTCCATTACATGTATATAAATCAATCAGGAATTATAAAACTTTTTTTTTCAACTTCCTCTTAGTTTATTAGTATTTTCTTTAGAATTTTTTTTTACAGAATTGATTTTTCCTTTTGTTTTATTTACATAGCACTATTTACTAATACTTATATATATGTAACCTTATTTCCACTGCTTCTTGATGAAGTGCCAGACCATTGGAGACACCCACAGGAACGCAGCAACACACGCAGCGTTAACCAAAGTCTGCTCAGTACGTTTCTGGTGTTGTTTCTTCTCCTCCTCGCTCTCTTGGTTCATAAACATATCCATCTTTCCTTTGCTTGTTGTCTTGTTGTGTTACTTTGTTACTAATTGTTGTAATGCATTGTGTAAACTTAAACTAAAAATTTTTTCTTCCCTTTCCAAAATAAATAAAAAATATTAAAAAATATAAAAATTGGAAAATATGAAAAATTTTTGGAATGATATTGCTTAAAAGGATACTTATCTGACTCAAGACGACTAACAATGGAATCTCACGATGGAGTTGATACAATGCCACAGGAGACTGTAACTGAGATGCCTGAAGCCAAAGTGCAGGAGCCAGTAGCGGGAGTACAAGCAGATGCGGAGCCAGAACTACAAGCAGAAGCAGAAGCAGAAGCAGAAGCAGAGCAGGAGGAAGAGCCAGTGCATGATGGGCTGCAGGAGGTACAAGAGAGAGCGAGGAAACATATAGAATCTGAATCTGAGTCTGAGGAGGAACAGGTGCCTATGGAACAAACGGTTGTTGATAATGCGGATCCCAGAAGTTCGAGACAGGAATTGGAGGATAGATTAGACAGGATCCTGAAGAAGACCTCGGGGAGGAGGGTTAGGGCCGATGAGCATGATTTGGAACAGTATATGGACGAGAAAATTCTGAGGTTGAAGGATGAGATGAACGTTGCTGCACAGATGGATATAGAGACGCTGAACAAGCGTATCGAGGAGAATGAGAGTGGTAACAGTGGCAAAGGGCTTGTGGCTATGCAGAAGGTCAAGCTGCTCCCAAAAGTCGTGAGCGTCTTGTCGAAGGCCAACCTGGCTGACACCGTCTTGGACAACAACCTGCTACAGAGTGTGCGGATATGGTTAGAACCTCTTCCTGATGGATCCCTGCCCTCCTTCGAGATTCAGAAGTCGCTGTTTGCTGCGCTGAACGACCTACCTATCAAGACAGAGCACTTGAAAGAGAGTGGGCTCGGTAGAGTCGTTATTTTCTACACCAAGTCCAAGCGTGTCGAGCCGCAATTGGCCAGACTCGCCGAGAAACTCGTTGCGGAATGGACCAGGCCCATCATTGGAGCCTCTGATAACTATAGAGACAAGCGTATCCTACAGCTAGAATTCGATTCTGAGAAGCTCAAGAGGAAGTCTACTTTAGACTCCGCGAAGCGTAATAAGGGTAAGGTCACCAAGTCGGACAAAGGTAGCAAAGGATCATCAGCACAGTCGCTGTACGAACAGGCTGCCGCCAGGAGGAACAGAGCTGCTGCACCTGCTCAAACCACCACAGACTACAAGTACGCGCCAGTAAGCAACGTCTCCACCGTCGGAAATAACGCTAGAACCTCAGGTGTTGGTTCAACACTGAATAACAACGAACTCTACAAGAAGCTGGCGTCGAGACTGTCCAAGCAAGGCAAAAGGAAGTAATATACCCATTCGTTTTTCAGTGCAGTGCTTTTTTTTTGGTTACCGGAAAATGGATGAGAGAGGGAGTCTGGTAAAAGTTACCAATAAGGAATGTGATTTAGAGACTGTTTTCCTGAACGGCCAACAAAATAGGTTAGGAATGAATTCTGTCCATATATAAACTTTGTTTCAACAATACTATAAAGTTTGCTTCAGCAATATCAAATATTATTTAAGAAATTTTTTAACGAAAACGAAAAAAATTCATAAAAATTTATTCAAATAAGCCAATTTAAATAGAAGAGATGAACTCGAATTGGTGTCGGAAACACTAACAAAACTAAGACAGGCCCCACTACCATAGCCGAAAATACACTTTAAACTATTGATAATGACTACGCTTGATCCATTTGAGCCCTCTGATCTTTTCCAATTGAACAATGTCAATCTGGATATCCTGACTGAGAATTTTCCCTTGGAGTTTTATCTGGAGTATTTGATCCTGTGGCCAGAACTATTTTTTAAGAGTAGCGAATCCAATGGCGTCTTTTCGGGGTATATGATGTCCAAGACTGAGGGTAAAGGACAGGATTGGCACTCACATATCACCGCTGTCACGGTGGCACCGGAATTTCGTCGTATCTCGCTGGCTTCGAGACTATGCAGTACCCTAGAGGCGATCACAGACACCAAACCCCATGATGTGAATTTCATCGACCTATTTGTAAAGTGTAATAACGACCTGGCTATCAAACTGTATGAGAAGTTAGGGTACAGTGTATACAGAAGAGTAATCGGGTACTACAACTCACAGCAGGACGGCTATCCTTCCACACTGAAGAAGGTGAACGACGACAAAGATGCGTTTGACATGCGTAAGAGTATGGCGCGTGATAATGGCAAGAGTACTAGAAAGGATGGACGGAAACATAAATGTTACCCACACGATGTGAGGTTTTGATAACATTATTTTACCTCATATACTACAAGTGTTTTTGAATTCATACAACCACCAGCAGCAACTGCCAGTGTATTTTAATGACTCCTCAGATATTTACAAAACACCAAAAATAGGTCCTTTATGATGTTCAATATTACAGTGCTCTTAAATTTTTCAATGTCTGTCTCCAATTAAAAAAAATTTTTTTTTCTTTCCTCAATTTTCGAGGTTTCCATATAGTGTTAAGGGTCTATAACTAGGAGTGATAAAGGGAAGGTTTAAGTGAGCACAGAGTCAAGGGAAACGGATAATTAAGAAAGATGGCTTCTCTTGAGAGTGCATTTACGGGTGCCGTGGCGTCGTCGTTAGCGGCAACTACTGTATACCCGTTGGATTTGGCCAAAACTTTGATCCAAACGCAACATAAAAGCTCGGATGTTGACGCAGACACAGAACAACATAGTGAAGAGCACGATAAATATGCTAACGTACTGGACTGCATCGTCAAGATATTCAAGGAAAAGGGATTTTTAGGGCTTTACCAGGGGTTAGGTACGAATGTTGCAGCTACTTTTGTTCAGAATTTCATATATTTCTTTTGGTACTCTATAGCAAGGAGCAACTATTTCACTTTTAAGGCTGGTCAATTACAGCTCAAAACCGGCAGTTCACGTATTGAACTGTCCACGGTGGAGGAGCTCGGACTTGGGATGGCTGCGGGTGCTATGACTCAGGTGTTTACAAATCCGATATCAGTGGTAAGCACCAGACAGCAACTAACCAAGTCACATAAGGATAGCTCTTTGAGAGCTGTTATTACGCGGATATATACAGAGAGTAACGGTGATCTAACGGCCTTCTGGAAAGGTTTCAAAGCTGCGTTGGTACTTTCCACTAACCCAGCAATCACGTATGGTAGCTATCAAAAGATCAAAAGTTTGGTTCTTGCTAGAAGAGGTGTGAAAGATGTGAGATCTTTATCGCAGTTGCAATTATCTGCTGGGGAGAATTTCTTGTTGGGTATGTTATCGAAGATGATTTCCACATTTGTAACGCAACCATTGATTGTGGCTAAGATCACCTTACAAGGTAAGGGATCCAATTTCAAGACATTCCAAGAGGTGTTACAACACATTTATACTCACGAGGGGTTCTTTGCGTTGTGGAAAGGTGTTATACCACAGGTCTCTAAGGGAGTAATCGTCCAGGGGCTATTGTTTACGTACAAGGACGAAATTGTGAGGATAGTTAGGAAGCTGTTGTACCTATACAAGAACGTTTTGATGAGAAGGTCCATTCTCACATAAATAACATGTAATGAAAAAATTAAAATATAAAAAAAAATATAAAAAAAATATAAAAATAAAGGAATATCATAAAACTTTTAAGAAATAATTCATATAAAAAAAAAATGCCCTTCTATATACCATTGGAAAGTTCCTTTTCTTTTCTCTCTCTGTCTATGTCTTAATGTGTAGGGTTTTGAACAAACTCGTATCTACCGCCGACAGGGGTGAAGGAGTCGACGTACTTGTTAATTTTTTCGAATTCTTCCTCTGACAAGACGGATTTCTTCTCATTGAAGTTTTCGGCGACTCTGGAGGCGCTGGAGCCTGAGGGGATAGGAATGAACTTGGCGTGTGGGTATTTGGCGTTACCGTTCCACTGCTTGATCCAAGCCAGGGCGACCTGGGCCAAGGAGATCTGTCTATCAGCTGGACGTTTATCAACGACCTCAGATCTAATGAACTTGACCAGTTCCTGGTTCTGTTGCAGGGCCTCATCAGAGAAGCACTTCAACATCTTTCTGAAGTCACCGTCTGGGATGTCTGCGTTGCAGGTCAATTGGCCTGTCAGGATACCTTTACCCAATGGGGAGTAGCAGATGATGATCAGGCCCAGGTCAGAGCAGGTCTTGGCCACGCCGTTATTGAGGATATCATCACAGAACAGCGACAGCTCGACCTCTACGCACGCGAGGTAGTCGCCGTAGTCCCTGGCCACGGCCTCGATCTGCTTGGCGTCCACCTCCGACAAGGAGATGGCGCCGATGACGCCTTTCTCGATCTGGTCCTTCAGCGCCTCCATCGTCTCCCGGGGGTACTCCTCGCCCTCCGCGCAGATGCCCATATCCAGCCTGGCCGGCTCAAACACCTCGATGAACCCGCCCATCGCATCCACACACGCCTGCACCGAGGCAACCACATCGCTGTACCTGCCTTTCGCCGCGATGGTCTGGTTATCCATAGCACCCTTGCATGACACAATCACGTGCTCCCTCAGATCCGGGTATTTCTTAAAGAAGTCCCTGACGTAGGTCAGGTTGATGCGGTCTTTGCCGTAGAACTCGCCTACGTTGAAGAACGCCTTGTGGTTGGCCTCGCGGGCCAGCGCGACTGCGCTGGCCATTGCGGCGAACGCCTGGTCCTTTGGCGTGGGCACGTCTTTCCACGTCAGCGACATGAGCCCGTACCCGGTGCCGATGTTCCACATCTCCTTCCTAATAGCAGCTGCCTTCGACATATGATGTAAAGCGTTCATTTATCTATTGTTTTTTCAATTACTTTATCTACAGCAATTGAGAACAAGTTTTCATCTACATCCAAATCAATAACCAATAAGGCCCTTTATATAGGTATGTGTATGTGCGTGAGCTGATATGATAAAAGATTTGATAAATAGAAAAAGGGCGCAGAAAATGCGGAAACCGTATTAAGCGACAAATATCGGCCGATCATCGAGACCCGCCGTCGGCCGACAGAAAACAAATTGTCCGTCGTTATTTCCGCGGGGTCGGACGCGGGGTGAAGGGTCCCGCTGGCAATGTGATGTGATGTGATGTGAGAGATTCGAAAGGAAAATCAAATAAGTCGCACAGAACCCTCCCGTTTTTTAATGCGAGATGAAGTGATTTACAGCTGCGGCCACGAACGGCGTGCTGGTAGTAGTAGTAGCAGTAGTAGTGGAGATCGTTAACTGTGATATATACCGTGTATGTAATGATTTACGATATCAAATCCGTTGATACGGCGTTGGCACGTGATGGAGTTCCATCACGTGTCGTTTTCGTTATTGGATATGTGTCACCTTCCCCCCCCCACACACACACAAAATTCTTATTTTATTACTTGAAATACTGTATATATTAGTTATTACTTATGTGATATATTTTGAAGAAATAGTAGATTTTGAGGGGTTGATGGAGGGGAGAAGAGACTGAAATGACCAGTAGTTATGCACAGAGCGAGGACCCCCTGTCTCTGAGGAACCCGTTTGATAGGAGTCTCTCTACTGTGGAGTCGTTCGAGCACAGAAAAGCTGTTGGTTTGCCGGATTACCACGTCAAGATAGTTGTGGTCGGGGACGGATATGTCGGGAAGACCAGTCTTCTGATGTCGTACGTTGAGCGCGGGCTTCCGGCCGAAAGGGGTGAACCGCTGCCGACGATATACGAGAACCATGTGGCGACCCTGCGCGGGCCGAAGGGGAAAGTCATAGAGCTGGCGCTCTGGGATACCGCAGGCCAGGAGGAGTACAGCAGGCTGCGGCCGTTGTCGTACACGGGTGCCGACCTTCTGATGGTGTGCTACGCTGTAGATAACAAGCAGTCCCTCGACAACGTCGAGAAGACGTGGTTCCCAGAGGTGAAACATTTCTGCCCTGGAACGCCGATCATGCTGGTCGGTTTGAAATCAGATCTCTGCGACAGCGCGACCGCGGTGGACCCCGGCGAGGCCGACGCGGCGGCGAAACGGAACGGAGCGTTCGTGCATATGCAATGCTCGGCCAAGACCAGCGACAAAGTCGACGCCGTCTTCTACTCCGCCCTGAACCACGTCCTGGCAGCCGACCTGGCACAGTCCTCGAGCCCGTCAATACTGAAAAATATATTCAAAACAAAGAAACTCAAGCTGAGCACACCAGGTGAGGAAACGATCAAAGAGGAAAGCGACTCCGATGACAGCACTAAGAACATCGCGACAGTCACTAACAACGTGGTGAAAAAAGGGATTCGCAAATCAAAGTGTAATATTATGTAAAAAAACAAATCATGTTTCTCTTCATATTCTCCAAAAATTAATGATTAATATTCTTCTTTTTTTTTTTTTTTTTTTTTTCAGTTATTCTATATATTCCGTTTCCTCCAATTCACCATCGTCTCACAGCCCTTCTTTGATCTCTGGTGGTCCTTTTCTTGTTACCTTCGTTTCTGATATGTTCTAAGAAATGGATCAGAAGAGCTTGACAGGCAAATATCAGACTATAGTCAGAGACTGCTGAGATTCCCAACTGCGTAATATCGCTGTACTCGCCAATGATCAAGTCTGCACGTCTAGACCGAAGCTTGGGGACCTCATCCTTGAACCTTTTGGTGTAATAAGCATGAACCTGAGTCATCTTCGACGTTGTCCTTGGTGAGCACTTTTCGTTATTGGCTTGCTCATAATTGGGCAACGCAGGCGCCTCCCCTGTGATCCTTAATCTGCCAACCAAGAACGGTACTCTAGAGATTTCCCAACTGATGGCGCACCCTTCAGTCGTACCTTTCTTGTCTGACTCTGTGACCTGCGACTCCAAATAACACGGAGCTGAAATATTTGGATCCGTGAAGTGGAACTCGAAGCGGTAATTATGGCGGGAAACACGGTCGCATGTAACTTCACAAAACGGGACTTTGTAAACATTACTACTCTCGTCTTGGTGCATGATTTCGTATTTACTGTAGGGTGCAGGACTTGACCTCGGAAGCAATAAGTAACGGTATATCTTCAAGAACGGGCCAGTAGAATGCCTCGATTTGGTGGTTGGGGGCGGTACAGCTTCCAACAGCGGTACACCCATTCCCTCGGCATCCACACCATCCCCATTGGCCCTCCGCTTGAAGATGTCATATGATTGCAGAGAAGGAAACATCAGGTATGAAGTAGCGGCCATAAGCTTGACGATCGGCATGTCCCTGGTCATATTGTTCCTGAGAATGGGCGGAGCACCCTCATTGTCATTTCTAACAATGGGGAACTGCTGTTCAATTGATTTCTTCTCAGAGAAGGACTGTACCAACTTTTCGAGCAGAGCCATGTATTTTTTTGATGTGGGATGCAGGGGAGACGTGAAATACCTATCCTGTTTTTGCAGACAACAGCTTGCTTATATAGAATCAAAAGCCTCTTCACATTAAGCCTTCCTACTTTCTTTCTTTCTTTCTTTTTTTTTCCCCATTGTTCATAAAACTGCGCCTGCAAAGTATAAGCCTATAACTGGGCACAGAGAGATAAGCAGCCAGAAGAGAGGCGCGAGTGTCGATGCATCAAGAATATAGATATTATAATATAGCCAGCAGTTGACACAGTGACGCACTGGCCACAATTGCTTTTATATATCATTTTGGGCGGACTGTGATGGGGGGCGGGGAGGATCACAATGAAACCATTGATGGAGAGAAAGACTTCATAAGGATCACTCAATAACGCTTGATTCATCAAGAATCATCGATTGGATCATCGAGGTCATCTGAAGCCATTTGCGATGACTTGTAGTTTATCGTTTGTACTGCACTTTCTGGGGAGATGTGAAAAATTAATTTTCATTTTTTTTCAAAAGCTCATCGAATGAAAAAAATATGAAAAAAAAATTTTTTTATTTAACATGTGAATAATTTTTAAAATCTTAGGCGATGAGCTCAAGGTAAAGAAGCACTTTGTTGATGTTAGGATCTTTCAGACGTTTTATTGGATCGATGTCAATGCTTTCTGGAACAGTTAAGGAAGAGACTATGAAGAGGCAGATGACGCTGCCCGGGCCGTCAAAGAAGAAGTTGAAATTGAAGAGGTACAAGGCGAAGAAAGTTGATCCTACATCTCCACTCGGTGTTCTTGAGTTTGAGATCAATGATTTGTTGGAGGATCAGAAATTGGAACGTAAAGATGTGCTGAACGATGTCAGTGCCATTCTGAACGACACTTCATTTGTGACGGGGCCCATCGCCTCCAAATACCACAGGGAAGTGCAGAATGTAGAGGTGTTGAAGTTGGGTTCCAACGGTGACGGTCTGGCGCTCGTACAGAACCCAGTAGAGACGGACAAGAAGCAAGTGGTTGTTGTGCCGTTTGGCTTACCAGGGGACATAGTGAACATCAAGGTTTTCAAAACCCATCCGTACTACGTCGAGTCCGATTTACTGGACGTGGTTAAGAAAGCGCGCGTCAGAAAAGACGAATTGATCAAGGACAAATATTTTGGGAAGTATTCTGGCAGTCAATTTGAGTTCCTAGAGTATTCTGAACAGTTGAAGATCAAGAGAACCACTATTGAAAATGCGTACAAGTATTTTGCGCCAAAATTGTTGGCCGAGGGTCTGCTGCCACCTGTTTGTGAAACCGTCGCTTCGCCGTTACAGTACAGATATAGGACCAAGATTACACCGCATTTCGATATGCCAAAAAAAGTGAAACAATTGGAGGAGAGACCGCCATTGGGGTTTGGTCAAAAGGGCAGGCCTAAGTGGAGAAAAGAGACTCTGGAAGTTGGAGGTACTGGTCCCATATTAGATATTGATAGCTGTGAGCTGGCCACAGACATCCTAAATACTGGTTTGACTAACGAAAGGGCTAGATTCCAGAAGGAATTCAAGAACTACAAGAAAGGTGCCACCATACTGTTGCGGGAAAACACGATCATTTTGGATCCATCAAAACCAACCAAGGAACAATTAGAGGAAGGTTCCCGCGATGAAGATGGTGAGATCAGCTATACCGAGGTGGAAGACAAGGAACATGGTGTAAAGCTGGCTAAGACCTGCGTCACAAATTCAAGACAGATTATCACCGAATATGTGGACGGGTATACCTTCAAGTTCAGTGCTGGTGAGTTCTTCCAGAATAATAACTCGATATTGCCGATCGTTACCAAGTATGTGCGTGATAACTTGCAACTAAAAAGTGGTGATAAGCCTAAGTACTTGGTCGACGCGTATTGCGGATCTGGTCTATTCAGCATATGCAGCTCGCAAGGTGTTGACAAAGTCATTGGTGTAGAGATCTCTGCAGACAGTGTTGCGTTTGCGGAGAGGAATGCGAAGAATAACGGTATCGAGAACTGTAGTTTCATTGTTGGTAAAGCAGAGAAATTATTCGAATCCATCGACACCCCAGCCGACCAAACATCAGTTATCCTTGACCCACCACGTAAAGGATGCGATGAGTTATTCCTAAAACAACTGGCATCGTACAACCCTGCAAGAATCGTTTACATCTCGTGCAACGTCCATTCCCAGGCTAGAGACGTACAGTACTTCTTGAAGGACACACCCGAGGGGACACAATACAAGGTTGAAACCATAAGAGGGTTCGATTTCTTCCCACAGACGCACCATGTAGAAAGCATTTGTGTATTATCAAGAATCTGAGCTCTTAAAACAACATCAACAATAACAACATATATATATATATATATATTTATATTTATCTGTGCATTTACCAAGACAACCTTAATAGCATCACGAACGAAAACCCAGAGCGAAGAAAAACAATTTTGTGTGACTGCTTTGAACACCCAGACATTTTTTGTTTTTTTTGTTTTTCTCGTTTTTCTTGTTCAGCAATTACCGGAAAGGGAAATCAGGGAAATTATAAAGACTCCACAGTGGTGGCACTACGTACTTTTCTGAGTGTACAACAGAATATGTAATCGAAAATTCCGAAAAAATTGGATTTTTTTGTTTTTTTTGGGAAAAATAAAAAATGTGACTTTTCCGTATGAAAGAACAAAACTGAATAATTTTTTGAAAAAAAAAAAAATTCAAAATCGTCCGGTTTTGGGTTTCTTCTTTCAATTCTCACTCATCGTCACGATAAAAAAAATTTTTTTTCAACCATGTTTTGAAACTTTTGCATATATATTAGCACTTCAACGTATTTTTTAGTTTCGTTTTTGCAATAGACGAAAAGTGAATCTGACACAAATAAATTAAGCCAACATGGAGAACGATAAGGGTCAATTAGTATGTTAAGAGTACCGTCAAGGTGTCGTTGTTTTTATTGAAAAATTGCAATGCAGTTTGTGTGAAGAAGATATTGAGATGGATTAGAAGAGGAGTTTATATTGCACGTACCAGTTTTTGCACCGCACCGCACCGCATCACACCGCTTTTTTTGCTATATTGAATTGTGTTACTAACAGTACAAAAATCTTTTATCTTTTTTTTTATTTTTTTTATGTTCATTGTTTTTATGAAGACTTCAAAATAAGGAAAGAAGAAGTAATTTTTCTTCAGGTCGAACTGTACATTCCAAGAAAGTGTTCTGCTACCAACAGAATCATCAAGGCTGATGATCACGCCTCTGTGCAAATCAACATCGCCAAGGTTGACGAAGAAGGCCGTGCCATTCCAGGTGAGTACATCACCTACGCGCTAGCCGGTACCGTCAGAGCCAGAGGTGAATCCGATGACTCCTTGAACCGTTTGGCTCAAAACGACGGTTTGTTGAAGAACGTCTGGTCTTACTCCCGTTAAAAAAAGGAAAAGAGAAATACTAATTTCTTGTCCCTCCTTATAACATATATCTATATATAACATAATAAAACCCTTCCATTCAATAAATCATCCCCTCTAATATACATTATGTGTATTTTATAAAAATTATATGAGGTATTGCACACACTATACATGTATTATAATCCAGTGGTATCGCTGTACGGTCGGGAAATTTCCAGCATGTTATACGGAAACCATGTGATAACACATTACACGATAATCATGTGACAATGCTTTATACGATAATCATGTGACGAGTACCTCCACACGAACCCCTTTTTTTTTTCTTTCTGGGCAGTTGACCCCGCGCGCCCCCACTCCCGTTTTCCCCTCGAGAGAGAAACAAAGAAAAACTGGCCCCACTTTCCTAATTGGGACGGTATTGTTAAGGGATGAAAAGTGTTTTACAGGTACCCCCCCCCGCGCAATAAGTCATGCTCTTAGAAACGTTCGTACGAATATTAAACGTACATCACTTTTTTCTTTGTTTACATTTCCTTTCTTTTTTTCTTTTCTTATTATTATTATAATTTTATTTTTAATTGACAATTGACAATTCTTTCAATAAAACTACCCCTTCTAATATAATAATAAGGAACAGGAACTAGGAACTAGCAGGAATAAAAAACAACCGATAAAACTAGAACAATAAACTCAAGTCAGGATGAAGGAGAATGTCGGTATAGTGACGTTGTTATACTCTGCTGACTACTTGCCGGGTGTTTTCACCCTGGGCTACAGGCTGAAAACACTGCTCAAAGGTACAGACGGGGTTAAGCTGTGTCTTATGGTGACGAGGACTCTATACAACGACATTCTGAGCGATATCGCGAAGAACTTGCTGCGTTGTCTGTTTGACGAGGTCGTGCAGGTGGAGCCGTTGGCGTACCAGCACGTTACCCAGAACAGGAACAGCGAGAACCTGCAGCTGCTCGGTAGACCGGAGCTGTCGTTCGCGCTGATCAAAGCCAGGCTCTGGGATTTGACCCAGTATAGCCAGATCCTGTACCTGGACGCCGACACGCTGCCCCTGAACGCCGGCTTGTTCGACCTGTTCGAGCTCTTGTGCGACCAAGACAAGAACCAGATAGCTGCTGTGCCGGATATTGGCTGGCCCGATATCTTCAACAGTGGTGTGATGGTGCTGGTCCCCGACCGCGGAATCAGCGCCGAGCTGCACAGTTACATACTGAGCGTTGTTTCCATCGACGGGTCTGACCAAGGTATCCTGAACCAGTTTTTCAACCAGAACACGAGGCTGGATCAGCACGGTAGGATCGCGAATGACACCGCCCGTGAGTGGATTCGCTTGCCGTTCTTGTACAACGTCACGACCCCTAATTACGGTTACGAGTGTCCACCCGCCATGAAGTTCTTTGGGCCCCATATCAGACTAGTCCATTTCATCGGGAAACACAAGCCGTGGAGTAAGACCTGGTCGCAGGAGGAGTTCAAAAAGAGCCAATACGCAGCTCAATGGAGGGCCACCTACTTTGATTTCCAGATTGACTACGACCTTGTGGATTTGTTGGCAAACACCAAAATTGACGATTGCCACGAGGAAAACCATCAAGAAGAAGAAAAGCATGAGCATCACCATGAACAAGAACACCTGGATACCATTCCTGAGAACGTGGAATGTGAAGTTTACGAGGAAAACAATGAAGCTCCAGTTCCGCTTCCTTTGGATTTCAAGGAATGGCTGACCACATTCATCAAGAAGGAAGACGATTCTGTACAACCACAACCTGCAGAGGAACGCCGTTTCCATGAAGAATATCATAACCAAGGGTTCCCACAAAATGAAAAAGAACATGCTGATGAAATGACCTTAAACACGGCACAGAAATCGAAACCAGCAAGGGGTCCCGTTGGTACGGAGAATGACAGGACTAGACAGTACAAAACTGCCAAACCGATTGATAAGAGTATTAAGTTTATTGAACATGATGATATTATTGATCATGAACTCGATGGATTGACAAATGATGGTGATGAAGATGACACTGACAGAGATAAAGAAGCAAGAATTGCTGAAGCTAAGGAACGGAAGCTTGCAAATGAATTAGAGGTTGAAGATGAAGATGAAGATGCTGAACTTGAAGCGCTACGGAGACGTGTTCCACAAACCAATTACAAATTCGAATGGGAAGAAGGTAATTACCTAAGGAGGGTTGAAAGGAGTTTCCCTGAAGATATCTTTAAATATTCTGTTGACTAATAACAAGACTGTTTCCACCTATGCCTGTTCTTTCGTTATTTTTTTGTTTTTTGTTTTTTTTATGTTTCCCATTTATTCTATTTTATTTTATGCCCTTTTTTCTTCTCATGATTATAATACCAAATTACTGAAACGATCGATTAAGTACAATTTTTAAAACCGTGCAAAACATCATTTTTAAAACATACAACAAGGAACGAAAGCATTTTCTTTTTAATGGCTAATATTTTCTTTTTAAACTGCAGTAATTTTTTTTTTTCTTAATTCCAGAAAAAAGTGATTACTTTCTAGTATTTTTACTATGATCTCATTTTATAAAGTATAGACTACTGTTATATCATGATATATCAAACAAATCTAATTATGTTGCTGTATTTAGTATTTTTGTCTCGATATTAAATTAAATCAGTATATTTTTTAAATATAGATCACGTGATGAGTGTCTGAAAAATTTTTGGAAAATGGAAATTTAAGTATTTGCGATGCTCATCGCAAAAGTTAATTATTTGGAATCAATATAGGACGATAGCACAGCCAGGGAACTTAATCGCACACCATCGCATCAAATCAGGGATATTGTGATCCGAAATATGGGCATGTTAGAACTGGAAAAGGAAGCCGTATATAGGGGTTTAAACGCTTTAAGGGAACACTGCGAACAAACAAACGAAACTAACCGCGATGTTCAGCTAATTATAAATACAGGTAAGAAGCTTGGTTTAACGAAAGATTACGTTAGAAGGATTATTCCATTGAAGCACGTTAAAATGAATAAATTGGGTGACTACAGGATCTTGTTTATAACAAAAGACCCATCTACAACATACAGAGACGTCTTACAGAAGGACGAATTCACATCAGAATTATTCAAGGAAATTATTAGTATCAAGAACTTAAAAAGAAGATTTAGAGGCAGCAAATTAACCTTATTATATAAAGACTTTGATCTTGTAGTGTGTGATTATAGAGTTCACCATCTTTTACCTGATATACTGGGTAATAGATTTTACCAAAGTGGTAAGAAGACCCCTTACATGATCAAAATTAACAAGAGTATAAAAGAAAAACGTTCTAAAATGGATGAGACAATTGATACAAAATATATTAGAGCACAGATAAAAAGTATTTGCAAAAATACGTCTTATTTACCAAATCAAGACAACTGCATAAACGTGAAAATTGGACAGCTTGATAAACTAGACAATGGTAAAATTCTTCATGTTATAGAGGACGTGGTATCTTTCCTAGCTGATAGAAACCAAAAGCCAAATGGTGGCATTATAAAAGGTGGAGTAAAATCCCTACAGATAAAAACTAATACAAGCATTAGTATTCCTATATATTATGAACAGGACAAGCTAAAAGCACAGATTGAGGAAGATGATCTGAAATTATGAATGGAATTTTTGTGCAGAATTAATTACAAATAGAATAAAGATGTATAATATCGCTATATTATGATGCCAATCTAATAATTAAAGTAATTTATTCCTCCCCTTTACTAATAATCGTTAAGAGATCCTTGATATTTACTATTTATATGTATGGAAACTGAAACTAGTTTTGTTATAGGTTAAAGAGTTCATTATGTACCACGCCATGAAAGAAATTCTATCTACGGAAAGAAATATCTCCACGGCATAATGGACAAGTGTTATTACCTGATGATCGAAACCATTTGTAGAGACAAGCGCCGTGAAATTTGTTATTACAAGTTGGACAAGTCTTCGTTGGGAGCTTTCTATCCACAGCATGTAAAATAGAGTAGCAGATAGCACATTCCTCGAAACCAGAGAATTGAAGGTTCACATTCTTGGTAAACAGCTCTAAAGAATCTTGGACCGAACCATTCATACCAGTGATAACATGTTGTGTTGACATGATCCATTGTTTCCATTTCTGTTCACTGATACCAACTCTGGCTATACCGACAACCTGGATGTTATTCAAAGGATAATTTTCTGGCAATTTAAATAGAATTTCCAGTTTTTGTTCATCAATCAAGAACGATGCTTTAACTTCATTCGTCTTCTTGTTAATTTTAATTGTTAGAGATTCGTCCTTCGCAGTCAAGTCTTCAATCTTATTTTCTACTTCTTTTAGTTCATTGTCAATCAAAATCGGAGAAATAAATCTGGTGACAAATTCATTTATTCTATTCGCCACCGATTTATTCCTTACATTCAAGAACCACTGGGCGCTCATGGTTCCAGAAATATTAAACACCTTATACATTAAATGTACTAGCAATACCTTGCACTCATCATTCACATGATCAGTATACATAGTATGCTGTCTGCTTCTAATGTTATAATTTGAGATGTCTTCCAGGCTTATACTCTTCCAATAATGGGTGTCATCGAAATCAATTTGATCTACAATAAAGTCTAAAATGCCGTTAATCATATTTTTATCCTTTAACTGTTCAATATACATTTCTCTCATGTTATAAGAAACACCATTGAAATAAACAAATGTCAGATACCAAGACCATAAATAACCTAAAAAGCTGAAATGATTTTCATATTCCAGATATTCATTTGGGCATCTTTCTGCTAAAATTTTAATTAGGCTCTGAGGTATTTTAAATTCGTTGTATTCTCCATGTGCATTTTCATTCTCAGTATAATTGGTGGTATCCTTCCTTTTCATTTTCCTCAGCTCGAATTCAATTAGGTTTGTTTGTTGCTTAGAAATAATTAGATCTGATAGACTCGAAACTAAAAATCTTGTAAATCCAATATTTTTAGTCCAATCTTGGTTAGAGAATTGATCCATTAATCTCGGGAAATAACCCATTTGTTCATTTATCTTTAATTTTTTGAAAACAGCAGTTAATGAAGAGAAGTATATATTAGTAATTGAGTTGTTACAAAAGGTTTTATCATCTCTAAAAACCATTTCGCAGAAACTCTCGGCGATTTCAGTACTAAATTCTCCGGTACTACACCAATCCTCATTACTTTGACCGATGAGATCCAAATTAAATGTCTCATACCCAAGTTCAAAAGTGAATAAAGTGCTTTCTAATAAGCACATTGAATACCCGTCCGCTACTAACCTTTCTGCCAGACGAATTGCTTTAGTTCCAATCTGCTGAAAGCGATTCTCAGAAAGCAGTATTCTAAAAAAACGCATTATTATTATTCTACAAATAACAAAATTGTCATCAAAGGCTAAATCACCGTCCAGTACATTCTCGAAGAATTTGAGTGCCATATTTAACCTCAAGATTGGTATAGCAGTACAGACATCATTTCGGCTGTCCGTTGTCAGCAAACTATTCAAAATTGGAAGAAATTTGTATTCAAACTCTACAAATGAACTCTCGGAAGCATCTACGAATTGAGAGGCAATAATAGTTATACTTCTTTCCAGTATTTCTGATGATAAGCATCCTGACAATAGTTTGGTGATAATAGAGGTGTAGAATAGATGATTGTCACTGACATCTCTCTTTCTGACTAGCTGCGAAATGACTTGTTGATAAATTTGCGCTATTTCTGACTTCTCTGCCGTTGATAAGTAATCCCGTTCATTTAATAAAATCCTGGACAGAATAATACCAGAATAATAAACAATAATATTATTGGATTCATTAATACGAATTAATTTTGAAATTTTGTTATTATATGCAGAGTCCAAATTTTCAATTAATAGATATTTCGTAGATTTTTGAAAAGAAATCAACCTATCTGAGGTTTTATAAATCAGGTTTTCGAAGTCGTGATATTTCGCATTTGGTACTTCTGATAGGGCGTTATAATCGACAGCTATTTCAGACATCAAAGTCAAAAAAAATTGTAAATCGTCATTTAATGTTTGGATATTATTTGAGACTAAATTATCGAGAAATAGAGCCCAGTTTAGAAATGGTTTCAAAATCTCATATTCACCAAATTGGTCTTCTTTATTCAAATAGAATACATTAATTCCGAGATTACCGGTAATAGAGAGGCTTGTTGGGACATTTACCACTGGAAGCAATTCAATAATATCATCTGGCACAAGACGGCTTTGTAAAGTTGGATCTTTATTGAGTAATCGTTTAGTAATATCCAGATATATCGTAGATGAGTTTAATACATATTCTTTTTTGACATTAAACAAAAGTATGTCCACAATATTCCTTCCAATATTATTATCAGTATTGACGTATTCAGTACAGCCTCTTAGGACCTCAAAAAAGCTGTTATCATCAAGTTCTTCGGCAATGATGTCGTAGAATTTCTTATTTTGATATAAGGCAATTTTACTTTCATATAGCAAAAGCTCTATGTTTTCAGCAAAAATTTTAACCTTTTTATCCTTTTCTGCCTTGACTAATAATTTACCAATTGTGAGTTCATTTATTAAGGAAGATTTGAATAATGCCTTACAATCATCTAAATTAGAATTTTCTATAATGCCGTTAATTAACACAGTTGAATTTTGTGTTCCAGACAAATAAATTTCTTTGCAATAGTCTACCGGTAGAGACCTTAGAAACACCTCCATTAAATTGGATGCTAAGGGAACAGAGATCATACGATCCAATAAATCATTAAACATTGCAATATTAGTGCTGTCAACCTTTGTATTCAACTTAGAGAATTCCGTGTATGCAGAGCAAATGACCTCATTATTTGCCTCAGTAAGTTCTAGGCAACATTTTTTGAGGAGTTCAAGGATTTGATTTCGATCTTTTGGACCCGGCGCTTTTAAAATTGTCCTTAGGCAGTCCTTCAATTTCTCAGTATTGTCGATATCGGGTTTTACAGCCGCTAAGCACTTAGTTATTATATCTGTAAATCGTGTGAATTCATCAGCACTTCTATTTGCACTAAAATATATAGCAATCAGATTCTCGAGGTATAACCTTTGTGCCTTGTCATAATCTTGCTCAGTACTTAACGCCCCTTCAATACCATCCAAAATACTAGAAACTGGAATATATTTTGAGAATAAAGTTTTGATATCGTTTGACCTTGTAATATTTGTTGAACTTTTTAGTAATTGCATAATCTCTTTTACGATCGTATCAAAATCATCAAGTTTGAATTGTCTTGTCACTTTCAGATAACCAGTCCAATATTCTAATAATATCCCTTCGCCATCTTTGCCGAGAAAGCGCCTTTCACACATACTCTTATTTGCATTCCTTATGATTGGAAACCATTCTAATTCAACATCCAATACTTTATTTTCATCTGTCGCCAATAAAAGTGAAAACATTTCGTTGAAAAATCCCAGTTGTGGTTGCTGTGATGCGACAGCTAAGAAATTAATCAACTTATCCTTATAGGATTTATCATATCCCCATATCTTACCATTTTTGTAGGTGTTTAATTTGTTTAACAAAGACACAATGGACGGTGCCAAATAATCCACTTTTAGAATGTTTCTGGTACTGAATTGCGCCAAACTTTTTAAAAGACTCTTGGCAACAAATTTCAAAATTGATTTCTTAGAAACGAGAAACCCGTTATCATATAGGATATTTGCCAATTGAATGAGTGATTCATAAGTCTTCGCATTCCGTATGTTCTTGATGTTCATTTGTTTCCACAGAGATTCTACCCCAATAATTTCTATAAATTGAGGATTATCATAAATCATTGTTTCGTCCCTTATAATTAGCTGGGAAAGCAAATTTAAAACAGTTACTACAATTCTGTTGTATTTGAATTCTAGTTCGTCTTGCGAACAATACCTTTCATCAGAAATGGTGCCGGCATTTTCCACTATAAGAACTTCCTTGATTAAAAGTAATACAGGCTCTTCAAATAACTTATATAATGCTACAATTTTCTTTTCGTCTTGATCGAAGCAATTATAAAGCTCTTGTTTACAGGTTCTGGCCACACTAATATCTGAATCGGACATCCCTAATAAAATGAAGGGTATAAAATCCTTGAAAAACTTAGCCATTCCTTTTTTCATATTCAATAATAAAGTGAGTGTGATTTGTTCAGCCAAAATACGGATCATCTTCAATTCATTGATGCACAATTTAGCAAACAACTGGCTCCAACATAACATAAAGATGTCATCAAAAAGTTCCTTATTTTCGTCATAATTCTGTGTTAGTACAAGCAACTCACTTAATGCTTTTTCTTTTGTTGTGTCATCCCTTTTTAGTAGGGATTTAAAAATCAATTTGATTTCGTTTGATCTCAGCGACTCCAACAAACTGATATCTGGGTGGCCGTCATAGTAGTTTAGTGAAATACGAACACCGTTATGACCTAAACCTTCATCTGAAGAGAATCTCTGGAAAGTATTAACAGTACCAAAGGACATTAATGAAATCTTTTCACAACAACTTCTTTTAGAAGACCAGAGAAAATTTACCACTATTTCTCTTTTGAATACGAAAAGCTATGACCTCTGTTGGAGTTGATCTAATAATTTAAAATTGACAAATATTAGCAGCAATATTTATGTAATGAATAAAACGTATAAGGGAAAGAAACTAAATATTACTACTATGAAATATATATATCAAGTTGAAAAAAAAAAAAATAATCTGGTATTTTTCTTCAAATGCCAAAAGAAAAAAAAT